>CM017801.1:32321664-32563436 GCA_008086715.1 Sitobion miscanthi
TTTTTTTTGGCCATTTTTCAAATGGTTTATGAAGTTTGTCTAACCCTTCATTAGAACCTTCATACTCTTCCTCGATACACGTTTTAGCTTCATCCTCAGATCTTGCTGTAGAAATTATGTCTTCAAATTGTTGCTCAAAATCTACAAATCCTGTTGATGTAGCTTTTATAATAATTTCTTTGTGTTTTTCACATGGTGTCTCTTTGTGCGTATGTACATTGTTTCCAGCTGTCTCATTAGTAATTATAACGAATAATGACAGTAACATTGATTTAATTTCAATAAGTGTACTGACTTATAATTAAAACACCAACAGAGCGAAGAATAACTTCTTTGACCCTTCGAGGAATAGTTTTTAGTGGTATCTATTTACTGCATGTTTTTAAAAAATGAGCAACATCAATCCTTATAAAATAATGGGTTACTAAGTATGAATTCCTTCTATTCTTTTAGTCAAAAGACCAGCACAAATTATGATGTAGTCCTGTATTCATCCATCTTAACCATTTCTTAATAAAAATAAAATATTTAACAGTAAGTTAATATATTGAAAAGTAACTCTGTGAGATGTTAACTAACGGAACAGATAAAATGTGAAAAACCATAATACTATAAATGTAGGAAATAGATACCTTTATCTTTTTTTACCTATGTGTGAAACATGTCATATTCATCATTCAATTAATTATGTTTTATAGTGATGTGTAGGTGTACATATAGGTATGTAATATAGATAACAAAAATTATATAAATTTGGAAAATCCAATGCTTTATATTTTATATTTAAGAAAATATTATGTTGTATAATTTGTTAATTTATTTAAGTTTATTATTTGTTAATCATACATAATACCTAAATATGTATTTATTTAATATAATTTATATTTATATATCAGATTGACTAGTAAATTATAAAATAAATATTTTTTTAAAACAATATAGTGTACCTTAATAATAGTAAATGATTATATTAAACAGATAACATTTATTCATTTAAGACAAAGTAAATCAACAACTTCTATGTATTTAGAAAAATAATTCATAAATATAAAGACACAAAATACAATACAATGAGGAAAATCCAAAATATTATATGTATAAATATATATGTATACCAAAACAATTTGTCAGTACTTACAGTAACTGTTATTAGTAGTACACCTTGTTAACAAAATTTCAAATAAAATTGCAAAAGTTGTCTATTGTTTATTACATTTAAAAGTTTGTTTTAAAATATGTCTTATTCAAATAAGGAAAAAGTGATATGATCAGTTGCTATATTGAAATGGCACAAAAAATACCAGAGCTGCAGCAAGGTTTGAAATTATACATAAATTAAATTAAAAAAATATCCAGGGTTGAGATGTTCAACACTATTGGTTAAAATTATTATTTATACTAATTTTAATCATTATTGCTGATTTATAAAATACATTTTTAAGTCTTATTGATTCACAATTAAAATTTTTAAATGTGAGTTTCTTTGGTATCTAAAAAAACGTGTGTTATCAACCCTGCATATTTCTGTATCTTAGTGAAGTTATGTGATGTCAGAAAAAAAAAAATGTGTATGTATATATTTTAAATTGACAGTAAAAAAAACACAAATATATAAGTGATTATACATATATTATACATTTAGTGTTATATTAATTATAGATTATATAAAACCCGATATCCTGATCGTCCTTGTCCAGAACATACAAGATTTTATGTTCTGTACAAAAATCTGCAAGAATACGGAAGCTTTAAGAAACAAAAAAATAGAGTTTCGACAGTCATCAATGTCGATAATTCATTTTCGGTGTTGGCCATTTATTTATGAAAATCCTCAAACATCTTTGAGAACTGTAGCAGGTAGTTGGTTTTCCTATTAACTAAACATTAAAAATTACAAAATAAGTATTTTACTTTTTAAATTTTAGATGAATATAAACATGTCATATTCTTCAGTACAAAGAATTGCCAAAAAACATAAATACCATGCATACCTGGCTAATCCTGTTCAGCAACTTCTAGCAAGTGATTATGAAAGGCGACTCAATTTTATTGCACATTGCATGGTAAAATTAGAAGAGGATCCTCAATTTTTAACAAATATCCTTTGGACCGATGAGGCGAAATTCCACAATAATGGACAAGTAAATCACCACAATAATCACTATGGAATCATTTAAATCCCCACTGGATAAATGAGACCAATAAGCAAGTTCGTTGGGGTGTGAATGTTTGGTGTGGGATTATTGATGAGCATTTAATTGGTCCATATTTTTTTGAGGAAAATCTTAATGGCAATAAGTATCTTGGTTTTTTGAAAAATGATATACCCATACTATTGGGAAATATTTCACTTCAACAGCGTTTGAATTGATCTGGCAGCAAGGGTGCACCAGCACATAATACCTTGGCGGTTCGTGCATACCTCAATGAGATGTATGGAGACAATAACTGGTTTGGAACTCACAGCCCCATTATTCAATGGCCACCTCGTTCCCCCGATTAAGTGTTCTTGATTTCTTTTTTTGGGGCCATCTAAAAAATGAAGGTATAAAAAAGAAAAATGCAATAGTGTGGAGGAACTTAAACAAAAAAAAAAGATTGTTGCAACAAAATTGAAAATTCGATTGAAAAAATCTACTTCCACTGAAGTATTGAAACGTCTAATTTTTTTTTAACTGAAGATGGCAAGCAATTTGAACATAAGTTAAAATATAAATAACATGTATTCTTTATTCAAATTGTATACAAATGCATACATTTATGTATATATTTAATGTATATGTATGTTACATTTTTCCATTCTTAACCCAAGAGTTTTTTTAAAAATTATATTTAACATGAATTTTTATACTTACGAACGAATGAATTTCTGGTAGGTACATCAAGTTAAAAAAATGGATCTTGGAATTTTATTGAAAATAACAAAATAGGTAAGTTGGTAAATTAAACATATTTAAATATCTTACTAGAGCTCCAGTTAACTAGATCAGCTAGTTCGTTAAAACTACTAAGGCACAGAATATTATTTATTACGATAATATTATTGTGAAAATGTGAAATTTATTAGGTTTACAATTTATACTACTGTAGTACACCACTAATTAGTAGTAACGGTCGTTGACACCATGGCACCATGCTTTAAATTATAATAGTCAGTAACAGACTACAGACAACACTACACTACTACAGCAGTGATTTAAAACATTTAACAGTTGTTGCGACTGTAGTACAAGTGTACAACTGTCTACTAGAGTAACAAAAACAGGATTTTATTTGTGACACAAATTAACAGTAAGTTACTGTTCCTATTTATTTTGTAAATACACATACTGGTAACACTGTATTTTCTTTATGATAGACAGTAATGATAAACCATGGACAAGTCTGTTACAGACTTATGGATTAAAATACATAGATAAAAGGATAAAATAATAAATACTCTATGATGTGTTGTAGTCGGCATAGAATAGAGATTAAATCGTGATCGAATCTACAAACAGAAGCAGTCCAATAATAATATGATCGTGTCTTATTGTATGTAGGTATTATCAGCTATCAGGTACAAAGATTATCGCTGCTATATTGGGTCGAACGATATCGAATTTATTACTTATAACTTCTGGTCTTTATAATTGATAATAATTATTACGACCACTGATCAGTGCCGCAATCACCTTCGTGGGGTCAACTGCGTGACTCCCTGAAAAATGAGCATAATAAAATACATTTAGGGGCCCTAAGTACTTTATGAACTAATTTGAAAAGTGTAATATCTTTTGCCTTGGGACATAAAAATTCTAGTAGCTGCGGTGGTATCTACTGACGAGGTATAACAAATTTACACACAATAACTACCTCCCAAAACCACCCAACTTTGAGGAGCAATATCTCATCAACGGATTAACAAAAAATGAAAATTTGAACGTAATAATTAATGAAAAAAATAGTTTTATTCAATTATGAAATTTAATTATAGGTTACCATTTGAAAATCAAAAGTTGATTACGGTTTACCTATAAAATAAGGGTGAAAAAATAAAAAAATATACAATTCTAGAACAGCGTAAATCTACAATTTTGCAAAAAAAAAAATTTTGAAAAAAGTCAATACTTTTTCAAATAATGAATGTTGTTTGATAAAAGAATCACCCTGTATATTAAATTGGCATTATAAGTGAGAGTTGGTTTTTTGACATTAAAAAGAATAATAATGTTACAGTCTATAAGCATATCATAATTTTGGCACACAGCAATAATAATAGAATAATAGGACAAACATATAGCGGCACACAGCAAATACAAAATAATTATAACTGGGCGCATGCTTTCCCGGCCCACGGGAGGCGACACACCATATCATTCATGGTGTGTCCTCGAAGGGTTACCGGGAAAACGTGCTGGGTTTGTCAAAGCCGAAAACAGGGGAAATTACATTTGTTTGATCGGGACCCGCGTCTTGCGACGCTTCCTGGCGCACAGATTATACGAACATGAATTTCGTATAACCTGTGGCCTACGTGCTGGTAAAGGGGGGACAGGGGAAATTTGACATATTACGACTTTGACGTGATGAACTGCATGGTCGATGTTGCTAGGAGCTGTCGGCCGCCGCCCGGGCTCTCATGGCGGACCTAGCCCATTATCGTGGTTGACTACAGGTGTCGAAAAATGTTGACGGCAGTTGGCGTGTATTTAACGAAATCGGTTGGTGAGACAAAAGTCTGTGTGCCGCGTGGTTCCTGGGTGGTTGTGCGTTGGTCGTCGAACAGACGGGTGGATGGTGTCGACCGGGCAGGTGAGGAGCCGTGAGAACCAGAGTACCGACCAGGCACAGCGTAGGTAGCGAAGAAAAAAAAACAATTGAGACGGAAACCCGGCAACGGCGGTGGTCTTATGCCGGTGGCGGAGCTTTTTAGTGTTGAGTGGGGCAGGTCAGTGTCGTCATATTGCGGGAATACATCATATTTTCGGGGTGTACAGTATTGTTCCGCCGGTGCGGTGCCGCCGGACGCGACGAAAGCGCCAACAGCAACGGCGGCCGTGTGTGGCGACATGTGGACACCGTACACTGCGGGTTTGTGGGGGCCAGGGGACAATTATTACCTAATACTGGGGTCATTTCTGCATTAGCGCGCGATAATCATAATAATATATAACTAAGGTACGCTTATTAGTGGCAATATGGGTACAGGTATGTTTGTGATATAATAATATTAATGCAAAAAATGCTGTGACGTTACAAAGGATACACCTTGTTGCAGCGCAACAATATATATATAAAATAGAATAATAGCTGGACACACACACACTCACAGTCACGTATAATTGTTATCTTTGTATTGTTTTATTTTTGTATTAATTACCGTGTCTTGTGAATTATATAATGTATAAAATATAGATTATAAGTTGATCGTCGCTGCCGCCATACCGTCTACGCGACTTATTATCATTTAACACGGCCGCCCAGGCAACCAGTCCGTTCTGTAGTATCAACGAGATTGTTACATGAAAAAAACGTGCGCTAATCGCCGTTTGATTACTATTCATTTTTATTATAATACCTTTTTTTGTGAGGCGCTAATCGCCAGAATTTTTATACTTATTATTTTTGTTGTTTTTTTATTTGTTAGCCTATATTATTTTGTATAAGAGCAAATCGCTGAGTTACTATTTCTGTCGGAGCAAATCTCCAATTTTATTATATTATTACGTGCGCTAATTGCCGTTTTTAATTACACTGTTCAAGGCGCTAATTGCCACCTATTTTATTATATTTTTTTTAATTTGTCCTTAGTTTCTGTGTGAGTGTGTGAATTTTTCCTATTATATAGCTAGGACCAGCTGGCCAGACTGTGCTCCACCAAATTGTGACTTTTATTGTTATTTATTAGATTATTTTTACCTTGCGGTTGCTGTGAGTTATATTTTATTTTGTGTATTATTTTAAATTATTTATATATTATACAGCAACCTATATTTACCTAGAACCGTGTTACCATCTTTTTTTTATTAGTATATATTTTTAAGCACACACACTACCTAGATACACACTTAAGACACAAATACACACATTACAAAACAAGCATCACGTAGTTCTACAGTAATTGCCCGGCGACCCCAACCACTGCTGTTTGAACTACTACACCATTACACACCCAGCTATTTTTATATAATTTCTCCGTTCTAGGTGTTAGTGGTATTGTTGTTAGGCGTAGGAGTTTGGGCGCGCGTATTAATTTTATACGCTCCCGGCCCGTTCACACCTAGTAGAAAAGAATTTAGTCGTATATATAGTTTTCCTGTAAATCTAAGTAATGTTGATACAAGCTTTATAAAAGTTTGCAAAGTTTTTTTCAGACGTTCATTTAAGACATCTGATGGTCGCATTACAAGAGCTTTAGTAAATATAGTTGTTGGTAATACTCAACCTAAAGATGCCCGTGGAAAAAGTGCAACTGTAAATAAAGTATCAAATGAAATGCGTGTTGAAGTTATAAATTTTATTAAAACATTTCCTACATCTACATCACATTATTCTAAATACAAAAATTTGAATAAGAATTATTTAAGCTCCAATTTAAACATCTCAATAATGTATAATTTATAAAAACAAGAACACAATGATCCAGTTTCATTGTATGTATTCAGACAAATCTTCGACAGAGATTTTAACTTATCATTTCATCCTTCAGTTTCTGACAGTTGCAAAAAATGTGACATATTTATTACTAAAATTAAAACAGCCTCTGAAGAAGATAAAGTCAAATTAAATTAAGAACACGAATTACATCTTAGAAAAGCTGAAGCTGGTCGTAATGGAATGGATAGTGATGCACAAGCAGCAAAAACAGATAATCAAACTACTGTTATTGCATTTGATCTCATGAAGACTCTTGCAACTCCATCCTTATCTGTTGGTATAGCTTATTACAAGAGGCAATTGTGAACGTACAATTTAGGTAAACACAACCTAAGTACAAATGATGCGTATATGTATGTATGGGATTTTGGGGTTATTGAAAAACGGAAGAAGTATCATCTTGAAATTTACATTCCAAATGATTGGATTATAGTCATTTTAAAGGCTCGAAAAAAAATCCCTTCAAGGTTGTACAAATGACTCAAGAAGATTTTTTTTTCCAATGTACTTCTTGAAAAAGACATCACTAATAGAAAAATGAATGGTGATGGAGAGAAAGTTGAATGGTTAAAATTTCAATGGATCTTATTTACCAACGACAAACCCTACCATATATTTTACAAATATTCTAATAATGAATTTATTACATTTTTTTGTGTGAATTTGTTATACATGTAATGGCTAAGCCAAAAGAACTTCAAAAACTTTACTCTAATGGTCATCCTATTCAAAAAGAAAAATACAATGATCTCATGGAACTTATGCCCTTTATACCACCTATACATCATGATTTTTATAAAAATATTAAACAGAAAAAATAAATAAATATTTATTTTGTCTTAACTAAATATTAATTTTGTAATATTTAAAAAAATAATAATAATAATATTAGTCATAAGTCTGAATTAATTTATTGTAATTGTAGAAAATGTTTTATAATAATATGCTGTTTTTATAAAAATTCAAGGTATGATAATAATAATTATTATGTTATATTTTATTTAAAAAGAATTCATAAGTCTGAATTAATTTATTGTTAATGTTTAAATGTGTTATAATAATAATGTTATGCTGTTTTTATAATTTTAAAATTTGATTAAAAAAATATGTGATTTTAACTACCTATATTGTTATTGATTTGAAATTGTATGTTGATTAAAAGGATTTAGTTGACAAGACATGGTTGATTCTTTTTTACAAATTGACCTAAACCACATTTTATAGTTATAAAGTGGTTATAAGAAAAATGCAAAAGTGACCTATTCAACATTAACTTAGAGAATTTTGACTTTTTTTTGGTTTCAAAAACGCTGATTTTATCTACAGTGGATTTCAACAAGAACCCTCCCACCATAAAAAAAAAATATTATAAATAAAATTGTACACATTTAAACTAAATTAACAAAATCATTAATGCCATTTTTCTCGGAATGATAGTTTCGTGGTTAGGCCAATTTTGCGCTCAGCGCCTCATATATTTGATTCTTCATTCGATTTTGAATACATCATATTTTTAATTTCATTATAAAATGTTTGATGATGTTGTAAAATAATACCATGATTTGAGTCACACAAATATCTCCATGTTGCCTGTAAAACATGGAATATACAGAGTAAAAGTGTTGCTTCTGGAAAACTTTCATTCAATGCATTTTTCTCAGTTTTTGAATCATGAAAACTTTTGAACCTCTTTTGCTTCTTCCATCTAACGCACTTGAGGAAAATAAATCTGACAAAGTTACCTTCTTCAAAATTTTCCATTAGAGCATAAATTTCAGAACATTCTACATTATATTGTTCAACTGCATCTTTAAGTGAAGTTATCATTTCTTTGCCTTGGGTAACACCAAAATAATTACTGAATTCATTATGATAAAGATTGTACACCCATTCTAGATTTGGCAATTCACCTCGATCACCAGCATAAACACAATAGTGATTACCCTTTTCAAGACGAAGTTGTGATTTATATGAAAAAAGAGCTTTTGATGGAGTTTTACCTTCTTCAAATAATTTTAAAAATGCGTTTTTACTTCTTTGGTTGGGATTCTGTATTTTAATACATTAGCACACAAAAATTCATGGTTATGAATATGTTTAAGATCTATAATTGCTTTTGTTAAAATTCACAAATATATTTTCATCAGAATCGTTATCACTTATAAAAAAATCCAAAATTTACAATTTAATTTATATATTTAAATTTATTATCACTAAAATGTTACTAACTCTGATTCACGTTGTTTTTGAAAATGTTTACCATCTTGAACCACTTTTAAACATAAAGTAGCCTTGCAATCAAAATGTTTTGGACTTGGAGTTGCAAATTTGTTTGGCCTGGTGTTATGGTGGCAACGGTAACGTTTCTATAAGAAACATTTCAAAATTAAATTTTGTTATGTTTTGAAAATAATTATTTATTAGGTTTTATTCAGAATTTCATTAATATACATAATAGTTTGTTCTATAAGAAACACCTTTGTCTCTTTTCATTTAATAATAGATTTTCATATACATTCACGTACTTGGTATGTTATAAAAATATTTTTTAATATTGTTTTTACCTTAAATAGAACATTTATGGATGTTGATTTTCTAACATTTGAAGTTAGATATGTTGTTTTACTGTTAGTATTTAAGTCTGATATCCATGGGGATACATCTTCAATTCCAAAATCATAAATTTCAAATTTTACAGTAAATTGTTCATTTTCCAATATTTTATTTTCAACAATTTTATACTTATAACCTTCTAGAAGTATACTCTGAAACAGATATTTTGGTTCATAATTCAATTTGGTTCAATAGTTATTTATTAAGTATATTTAAAGTTGGACAACTTTACAATAACAAACCTTAGATAAAATGAAGATTTAGTACTTCTTGTTGAGTTTGGAGTCTCGACCACTGATGATATTATCATATTATGAATAGGCTTTAAACTATTGTTTTTTATGTAATTTTTAATTTTTGTAATATTTGAGTTATAGGAATTTAGATGAAGGCGGAAATCGGAATGAAAAGAGTGAAGATTGATTTTGAGGTTTTTTTTTCTTGCATATGGCGTAGGTTTATTGGTGAAAAGCAAAATTAAATAAACATAAAATAAAACTAAATAAACATTAAACATTAAATTAGCAAAGTAACGAGTACTAGAGTAGATAGATTTACAATAAGCTAATAAATAAATTTAACAATAACAAAGATAATAATAATAGGAAGAGCTCATAATATATTTAAAGGCGAACGTTGGTCTTAGACAGCCAATCCATTGCTTCGTCATCGCCCTTGTGAAGTCCCTCTATTCCTCTCTTGTATTTAGTTTGTGGACATTCCTCCACAATGTGTTTAATGGATTGTATTTGCCCGCAGTCGCATAAGGGAGAGTTTTTTAACTTCCACTTATGTAGAAGGTAGTTACAATTACCCTGCTCCGTTCGTATCCTGTTTAGGTTGGTCCAAAAGGCTCTCGGGCCGTCAAATCCTGGAACTCTTTGGGTTGGGTCGCTTATCAGATGTCTATTTATTGCATTACCTTTTTCCCAGTGTTGTTTCCACATATCCTCCATGCTGTCACAACTATTTTCTATTGACCAGATTGGGTTTCTTGATCTTAATCTTTTAGATGGTGCGTTGTTTATGTCGTTATATACAGGGAGATTCACTAATTTATTGATTATCTGTGACAGTTTGACAGTTAAGAGATGCCTTCGAATCGCCGGGGGAGCTACGTTCGAAAGGACTGGAAGCCACTGTTGGTAGCCCGGACACAGCCTGTGATGATTCGCATAGTATTATTTAACTGGGTGTCAACCTTTTTTGTATGCGCACTTCTCTCCCAAACAGGGGCGCAATATTCCGCGACACTGTATACCAAGACTAGGGCCGATATGCGTAGTACATTTGCTCGGCAGCCCCAGCTTGTTCCGGCAAGTTTACTTATAATATTATTCCTTGTTTTCAGTTTATTTTTTACATCTTCGAGGTGTTGGTTGTAGGTTAACGTTCTGTCCAGTTTGATCCCAAGATATTTTGGAGCATCGTCATTCAATAGTTTGGTTCCTTGAACTGTCAAGTTAAGTTTTCTGTTAGCATCTCTGTTGTTCAAGTGGAACGCTATGGATGTGGTTTTATTGGGGTTAAGAGTGAGGAACCAGGATTTGAAGTATTTCTGTACTTTTACTAGGTCTTCGTTTAAAATATCCTCAACCTTTTCAAATGATTCAGCTTGAGCTGCTAACCCCACGTCATCCGCGTATATGAACTTGCGTGACGAGGTATTTGTGATATCCGCTGTGTAGGCATTAAACAGGATGGGGGAGAGCCCTGAGGAAGACCATTTTGAAGGAATTTGTATTTGCTTACCTTTCCATTTAGGTGCACTCTAAATTTTCTGTCTGACAATATATTGTCAATTAGTCACAATGATGTTTTACATCTTAGAATTTTGGCTAACTTCAAAAGTAAACCACGTTTCCACACCTTATCGTAGGCGCAAGACAGGTCTAGGAAAACAGCTCCCGTTTTTAGTTTCTTTTGAAACCCGTTTTCTATAAACGTCGTCAGTGATAGTACTTGTTCACTGCAGCTTCTTCCCTGTCTGAATCCCGCCTGTTCTGCTGGTAGGTGTTCTTCGATTTTCGTTTGGATTCTTACTAGGAGTACTCTTTCGAATAACTTGTATACAACGGATAACAGTGAGATCGGTCTGTAGCTTTTTGGGTCATCATCAGGCTTACCAGGTTTTAATATTGCAACTACTTTAGCTTCCCGCCATTGTTTTGGTAGAGTATTGTTATTTTTTACTGTTGAAAAAAGTCTTGTTAGCCAAAATTTCCCTTTAATGCCCATGTGTTTAAGGAATTCCGGAAGTATACCATCTTCGCCTGCAGCTTTACCGTTTTTTAGGAGTCTTAGGGCAGCCTTCACTTCCTCCACTCCAAAGTCCTTCATGTTTTCGGATTTCTCTGCACATAATTGAAGCTCTTCCTTGTAATCGGCTTTCACCTTCATCTTATCAGGTTTTTTGGGTTTTATATTAGCGGTCTTATGAAGAATGGTTGAGATGGAGTTTGGTGAGACTTTGCTAGCTTTCCATGAGGTTTGAGCTGCCCCCAGTTTCCTTAGTAGAGACCAACTTTCCCTACTCGAGTGGGTGAAATCCATCTCATTCATAGCCTGTGTCCATCTGTTCCTTCGCTCCTCGTCAAGTACGGCGATGAGTTTGTCGGCATTTATTTCATTTCCATCCCTTTCATATTCTTTTAGTAGATCTTCGCATTCCTTAGTCCAGTAAGGGGTATAATTATGTCTATGGCCTCTAGGTATCGATTTCTTCGATTTTGAGGTGATTGTGAAGTAGAGAAATAAAATATTGTTGAAGGAAATTAACTTTTTTTTTTAAAATTGAAATATCGAAATCATGTGGTTTTACATTATACCACCAGGAGTAGTTTTGGAAGATAGAAGGGTGTATATTTAAGATGTTATATAATTTAGAATTGTTTAAATTTTTAATGAAGGAAAATGAATTTTGGTTTAAAGAATAGAAATAAGGTGATTTTAGAGAAGTCCTGTAGCGATTTAAAAATTTTTTAGTGTTTAATGTATATATAGATTTTTTAATTATGGTAGGTGAAAAAGATTCAGTAAAATATAATTTTATTATTTTTGAAAAGATAATAACGTTTTTTATAAGGCATTTCATCAGCAATTTTTTTAAATTATAATTATTATAACTGTATATAATACTTTTTCAAATATTTAATATAATATATGTTAATAACTTACAGTTAAGTCGCTATCATAATTATTTATTTGTAACCATCGAAACGTAGCGAGAATCATAATATCAATATTTGTTAATTTTTCGTGCTTTTCAATAATAAATTTCTTTAAATATTTATCCATATCTGTATATACTGTTTTCATCTGTGGTACACCCTTTCTGTAAATATATGTATATATGTAAAAACTATTTGTGATTTAAATTTAAATTAATTTTTTTTCAGGAACTTACACAATCATATCAAAGTTGAAATGTTTATTTTCTTCCAAACTCTCCAATTTAGAAACTATTAATCTGAAGCTTTGGAAATATTCATATCTATATATATAATAGCCTCCTTTTGACAATACATCCTTTTCATTAAAAAATATTTCTATATGTTTATATACAATATTAAATTTTGCACATATCAACATATCAGATATTGTGTCATGCATAATTTTTGCAAACTCAGGATTTTGTTTACTGTAAATAATTGTATATAAATGTAAATGTATATGTTTAAAAATGTTTATAGTTTATAATATACAAATAGTCTTACTCTTTATTATATGATACACATTCCAAAAAATTTGTGTATTTTAAAATACCATGTATAAAGTTATGTTTATTTTTAATAAACAAATAATCGTCACTCAATTGTTTAAATTTATTGTATAACATATCTGGTATAATATTGAAATATTTAAAATGTTGCAGCAGATCATTACTTTCAATCGACCATTCCATCTCCAAGATAAGATAATTGGAAATACCATCATTTGGTATTTGCTTCCTGTAAATAATATATGTTTAAAATATGTAAATATGTATATATCAATGTGTAAGAAACTTACTTAATTTCAAATTCAATTAAATTCTCCAACTGTTTGCTTTGTATAACATCACTGATTTTTTTTTTATAGTTATTAATATTTTGTGATTTTTGTTTTTTTAAATTTTTGTTCTCAGATATTATTTTTTTTATTATTGTATTTTTATTAGCGATTTAAGTATTAAAAAGATTGTTTTCCTGAATGATGTTAAAAATTTGTTGATGTAATGTATCCATTGCTTGAATTTTATTGTTGGGGTTTATTAAATTTTGAATTTGGGCATTATTATTTTCTATGTGATTAATGACATTGATATTAAAAATTCCGTTTTTTTTTTTAAATATAAATCAATTTGTTCAGTTTTTATCACCTCATGCCCCATCGCTCTCAAATCATATAATGTGGTACTTATGTATTGGAAGGCGTTCTAAAGATATAATAATTTATTAGTTATTTAGTTTTTAATCCAAATTATAAAAATAAAATAAACTTACTTCATTCAGATACTTATTCTTTTTTAATCTTTTTGTTTCTTTATATTTAAAGATTTTCCACACTGGTGGACCTTCATCATCTTTTGTTCCAAATGATCGTTCAATTGGAACACAACCAACTAAATAATATAAATATATTAATTTAATATTATATAAATAAAAGGCAAATTAAACATTTTATATATATATATACAGGAGGCATTGCTTTCTGTGCAGTTCACGATGTCTGGAAGAAGAGCCCGCGGGCGTTTAGCTGTCGAGGGGTTGATTTATACGAATTTTGGAATTTTTTAAAACACGAATATACGTAATATGGTGTAATACTGTACGCGGATCGATATATAATACGATATAATGGTGTGAACGGGTTAGGTTAGTATAGTTAGGAGAATAAACGCTTTAAAAGTATTATATTGATTGATATCATTGAATTATAATTATTTAAATACAATAGTTAGTGATATGATATTTTATATAGTTATACTCAGTCACTCAGATAGGTGTGTATTATTGAGATTATATAATAATGTTCAATTATGAACATAGAATTGAAAAAATAATATTTTTCCTATTAAAATCTAAATCTACTGAAAAAAAGTATTCGAAAAATAAATAAGGTAATGTACTTACAGTCGGAAAACAATAGGGTATTGAACACATTTTTATATTTTTCGTGAACAACCAAATTTTGAGTCCCTAAATCAAATATTTTTTTCGTTCTCTTTGAAATGCATGTCATTGCTAAACACAGTAAAAACATCTAATTATACAGAAGCCAATTACGAAAAAATAATAATATATATAACCGAAAACCACTCACAATTCAATTGAATTCTATTCTCCGTCGACATTTTGAAAGACAATATAAAGACAATAAAAACGGAAAGAAAGTAGACACTCTAGCAACAAGGTGATTCTACTGGGTTTTTTCTGTATCGGACCGCAGGATTATTAAAAATAGAAATCTACAACCGACGTTTGCAGAGCCGTCAACGGACCCCCTTCCACCCGCTGTGCCAGAAACACCACCATCGTCTTCATAATCATAACCGAGGTCGTTTTAGAATTGATAATAGTGTATATTACGTCTAATTTGATACAAATCATATGAAAAAAAAAAAATTAAAATATAATATGCACTATAACTTGATGCAGGATTACTACGGTTATATTACCGGCCCCCCGCAAACTAACTACCCCGCCCAAAAACTCCCCATATATTCATTTCCGCAAAAATTTGAAAAATGATTAATGCTCAGCGCCTCGAACTCTACAAGTTTGACGTCTTAAAGTGCCGATTTTCGAAAAGGAAAGCATAGGTGCTCGCCCGAGATATTCAAAAGGGTCCAGAATAATCTCCCGGCGATTCACATATTATTCCCGGCCTCTTCCACATATTGCCGGCGAGCACCTAGCTTTCCTTTTCGAAAATCGGCACTTTAAGACTTCAAACTTGTAGAGTTCGAGACGCTGAGCATTAATCATTTTTCAAATTTTTGCGGAAATGAATATATGGGGAATTTTTGGGCGGGGTAGTTAGTTTGCGGGGGGCCGGTAATATTACGTAATCGGTACAGTCGTTAGGTAAACGTGGTATTTCACTGTAGTAATCCTGCACTTTGTTACAATTTTCTGGACAACTCGACCTCACTACCACTTTATGCAAATTGTAAGTATCCAAAATGCATTTCCCAAAAAGGGGACAGCGTAACGAAGCCATGGATGTGCTTGGCTAAGTCGAAGTACAATATTTCGATTTTTAATGAATTATAAACCGATTAGTTTCTACCGGAGTAGTGCAAATTGAGCTCGCCCGGCACTTATAATATAAAATAAAATTACTGAAAATCCAAATTTGGTAGTATCGTTTTGAAAACGATATCCCTCGACTCTAAATGACTTACTCTATACCCCCAAACAGTTTTAAGTCCCCTGGTAAGCGAATTAGACTTGTAGTGGGGGCAAAACCAGTAATTTACCCATGTAATCCTGCACCAATATACCGTTTTCTGGACAACTCGACCTCACCATCACTTAATGAATTTTAAACCGATTAGTTTCTACTAGTTTCTAGTACGAAAATATTATAGTACGAAAAAATCATATCCCTTGGTTGCTATTTTTGTATCTATGGTACCTAGAAAGTTTGTTATTTTAATAGTATTAACAAATCACCAATCACATTTTAACATATTACAAAAATTAAACTTTCTTTATACAAATGACACACTTTAGAAATTTGGTCGCACTTGTGTTTCGGGAATTCACCACTCAGGTACTTGGAAAACATATTTCGGAAATCAATGCTGCAGACATTGGATGGTATTCGACAACTTTGAGAAATAACACATCTTGAAATGGTATAAGAGACACTGTTAAATGCATCTTCTATATTTTAACCGGCAAACACGCAAAAACACAAGTGGTTGCTGACTTGGTAACCGTATGGATCAAACGAGTTTCGCCGTTAGCCAATGTAACTACCCTCCTTAATTTAATTTCAAAATAATATACACATTTATTTTTTCTTTCTAGATATTATTTGGTGGGAGAGTCCTGGACAAACCATTTACGTTGCCACTAAATGATTCATTCCCATACGATATACAACAAAGTCAGTGGAAAATAAGATCAAATAGCTCTGTATTCGATTCACATGAACAAACTATACAAGAGATGAATAATGTTTATGAAAAATTCAATTTTCCGGAGAACCCACTATCAAATATGGACCCGCCTAGGTGTCAACGACAACCGATAGAAAATTTTCAGTTTCTTTCGCCACCAAGAAGGATCAGAAGAATTTTCGAGGAACAACCAATAGATGACCAACAACCAGTTAGCTGCCCGATCCATCAAACCGATGAATCGATACAGTGCGACAGTCAAACTGTTGGCTTATCGCGACAAACAACAATACCACAACGTCCGGTAATCGACTGCCGCCTACATAGACCGAAACGCCATCCCCGCTCTGATAATGAGGCAGATGAAGTCCATCAAGCTGGTCCCCCAATCAATCAATACGAAACCGTAAGTATATATTAATCTATGATAAAAAAAAATGGTTGAACATGCCTAGACAGACTAAATTGTTACTAATTGCATATTAAATTTTAGAAAGCATGTTCCCCAACTTAAACACAAGGAGAAGAAGTAATAAGTCAAAATGATCCATTTCTGGAAGAACCTGCATGCTCAAGCCAAGATGCATGCTCAACCGACCGAGGCAGGCCGGTCCGCAATAGAAAACGTCCAGCGTTTTATTACGAGGAACAAACTCCAGTACGCAGAAACCAACGTGACAAAATTTGTGATTTCGCGATGTGTACCGATAATGACTTACATAACACAGTAAATATATGTATTTTTATTCAAACCTGATGTCTAAAAATACAATAATAAATATATATATATAATTAATATTATATTTATATTAATATTATATTTTATATTATATTTTTCAAGGAAACAACTTGCCCTCCAACTTTAACACAAGGCGGAAATGAACCATTAGTCGAAAAACCTGCATGCTCAACCGACCGAGGGAGGCCAGTCCGCACACGAAGACCTCCAGCGTTTTATTATCAAGAACAAACGCCGGTTGAGTACTATGACGTATATGAGAGAGATACAGAAAAATAAGTTATAATAAATTATAAATAAAAATTATGTAAACTCTGAATAAACGAATCTATTTTTAATGAATGCATTTTTAGTAATTTTACTTTATTTTTGGTCGCCGTGTGACTTGTAGTGGGGGCAAAACAAGTATTTTACCCATGTAATCCTGCACCAATATACCGTTTTCTGAACAACTCGAGTCTGATTCAAATATCACGGAGACGGTGATCTCATTGTGAATTGTTGGTTTACCGAGACTCTTTGTTACCAAGGTTTGAACCCCCACTCTAAATTCGACTCCACCTTAAATGAGCCTCAGATCCGCTACTGCGTGCCACTGATGAGTTTGCCACTTTCAGGATTACTATTAATAGATTCTAGTGTTCAAAAATACCAGCCACGCTGTATCGAACGGAAGGATTACTATTTTTAAACGTCCTCCACCATCGATCCCATAGTTATACGACCACATAACCATCATCACTACCCACTCCATTCTCTAACATGACAAAATTATTTTCTCTAATTTAATTTTCTTGTTTGTCGTCCGTCGTGAATTCGTGATGTCGTCCAAACAGTCAAATTTTATTTGTACTTTAGCTCACGGCCATGATGTCCTAGAACTGAGAAAAGGCGTCCACGTGATAAATGGCATGATTCCTAGGGGTTCTTATCCGAAATTTGGTGATTGTAAGTATTTAATTTTTAATCTAATAGAACCCATTGATTTTTTCGAAGAATCCTATGGAACAGCAGGTAAGGGAGAGCGGAGTTAGTTGTTACAATTTCACAGATATAATTTTAATATTTTTCTTTAATCAGTAGTTAGGTGTTGGGGTGGGTTGTAAGAATTATATTTTTAAACATTTTTTATCCTTATAATTTTTAAGTTTTTTATAAGGTTAAAAAATGTTAAAAAAGATTTTTATTAAAAAATTATATTTTTTAAACATTTTTTATCATTATAAAAAACTTAACAAATTATAAGGATAAAAAATGTTTAAAAATATAATTTTTACAACCCACCCCAATGGAAAATAAGATTATTTTGATACTCAAAATTTGTTTATTATACGGGTTGATTTTTTTATCATAAAACACTCATTATTTTAAAAAGGATTAATGTTTAAAAAAATATTTTTTTACATAGTTTCAAGTTGTTAAAAAACATTTTTATTAAAAAATTATATTTTTAAACATTTTTTATCCTTATATTTTTTTAAGTTATGGACAAATCAAACATTACGGACTTCTATAATGAAGAAATTAAACAAAAATTTGATTTTATAAAAATGAAGTGTCCATTTTGTAATTATGAATTCATACATGAATCATCACTTCTCATACACATAAACTTCCACCATATGGCTGCTGAAAACTTTATTAAAAAAGAGTACGCCATTCAGAGGTAAACAATGCATTATATTATTATTATGTTGCCTACGATTATATTATAATATTCATTTATTTATATAAAATACATTTTATTTGAAAAGGATTTAGTAATGACTGTTGCTTCTGCAGTTAAGCATATACATAATTACAGAAATACA
This sequence comes from Sitobion miscanthi, assembly GCA_008086715.1. Lineage (NCBI taxonomy): Eukaryota > Metazoa > Arthropoda > Insecta > Hemiptera > Aphididae > Sitobion > Sitobion miscanthi. The sequence goes on from CM017801.1 coordinate 32,340,578, forward strand.
ACAAGCAGCATTGCCTTATTAAATTATATACAAAGTTATGGGTCCAGGACAAGAAATGTTACTGTTTTAAATAATTTTATTATTGAGAATTTAGGAGGAATCTAATACATGGTCAATTCTCAAACTAATGTAAGTAACAATTTTTACAATTCCCTGTATACACTTATAACTAATACAATAAACTAATAATAAACTAATACACAGGTGCTATCAAGATATAAAGATATTAAAAAAATAATAGAATACATTGAAATAAAAAACCTAGAAAAAAATATAACAGAGGCAAATGGGGCAAATGTAAATGAAATGGCTACAAATTATGTTTCACAAAATTTCAGCAAAAAGTTAGGCAAAAAAAAATTATGGGACACAAAAAAAAAAACCTTAGAAACACTGAAAAGTCAATCTCTTAAGCACTACTGCGAATTTTTAACATTAACAAAACAAATAAATTATATACAAAAACAAGATAATAATGAAATATATACAATGCCACAACAATATTTTAATGAGATTCCAAAATTCCCGGCCCCTTCAGACTTCAATATGAACGACTTGTCATTTATCACTGATATTAAATTAATAGATCTATTAATTTCTAAAACCATGATGTTTAATAACATGCAGAAAATTGTTGATGAGTAAGTAAAATATTGAACATAACTTATAATAACTAATAATAACTAATAACTAATCTTAATATTTCAATTTACAGTGTCCAAATTTTTGAAAAACATTTAATCAGAACTTTATACACACAAATAAAAAAAATCTAATTCAATTATATATGGCATTAAAATATACAGATATACTTAAAAGTCTGACTTATGGCATTATCGACAATGACAATAGAAAAATAATTAATTTTATACCATTTATTTGTGAAAATAATATATTGTCATTGGACAAATATTTCGTTACATTTGTGGATGATTTGCATTCCTGGTGGCATCACAATGTGATTGACATGTCATATCAATCTACAGGGTAAGTATTTATTGACTATTCCAACATCACCTATATAATTGAAATAAATGTAAAATATGAATGAAATAGAAGCTATTCATCCACAAACACGCATCATATTTTGATTGATGAAGACTCTGCAGTTGAAATATCCATCCCGGCCATCAACAACTGCAATGATGTGTTGGTTTTGGCCTGTCTACTGAAAATGGAAAAAAAACGCACAGTATGCTCTTAAAAAAATATTTAAAATTTATTAATGGCATTTTTTTTTAGTTATCAAATATTTTTGAGCACATTAGGATTGTTATGTGTGTACTAAAATATAATTTCATAGACAAACAATCATTAAAAAAAGAATTAGGAGAATTGGTTAACAATAAATATTTAACGATTGAATCTTACCACAGCTACACCATACACAATCTTTGTATGGAAAATATAATAAATCATATAAATACAAAAAAAAATTCAAATTTATATATCCATGAAATTATGAATATCAGCCACGATAAATATTGTATAACGGCTCTATTTTACAATGTAACTTTATTTATTTTATTCTAATACCGGCAATAATTCACAACTTCAAATTATCTTCTTCATTGTGTATTTGTTTCAGCTACCAACCACTATGAATAAAAAAATAAATAAAAACAATCAAACCAATAGCAATAATAACATCAATATATTCAACAGATTCCACAGAAAATTCATATTTATACACAATTTTTTCAAATAGCCTTCTGGAAACACATTTTAAAGACATTACGTACAATAATATAGATAAAAAATACATCATAGAAATTGAAACTTATAAAAAAAATTTACAAAATCTGCTGGAAGTTTTGCCCCGAAAAAAAAGAGACACATTATACACAACAGACGAGATTTTGGAAGTTATACATCAACAGCATATGATTGAGTCAATGAATTACAGACCGCCACAGACGCCAATAGTTTCATTGAAGTTCTCTGGCACAAAACAAATTTTTTACAGAGAAAGTTCAAGTATAAAAAAATTTATAGAAGTATATTATCCTAAATAAATAACTATTTTTTTAATATTCCTGCTTTACAATATATTTATTTATAATAATAAACAACATTATATATATATTTTTTTATTTTTTATAATGTTTGACATTTTTGACGATGGCGATATAATTGATTCGGTGCAGCTTCGGTCATTGCTAATTAAATATATATTAATGTCGTAGTTTTACATGTTGTAGGTTCGCAAGAAAATATAATATTAAAAATTACCGTTCACAATTTCAGCAGGTTCGACGGAAGGTTATTGGAAGACAGCTTTTTAGAAGTTGACGCAAGACACACATTTTCTTGGGCATGAGACTCATTACTCTCAGATGCATCGCTTTCTCTATCTGTTTCACTTAAGGACACTATAAACAAGTTGTTAAATTTACCATACATGTTGTAGGCTCTCCCATAATTGAACATAACAAAACCCAAATATTCCAAAAGTTTACAAAAAGTTATCACGTTAACGGTTACGACGGCGTTGTCCGTTCCGAGTGATAAGCAGTTGTCCGAAAAATGATAAGGACAGATAAGAGTGGTTGTGCGGTGGTTAGCCTGTGGTTACCCTAAGGGCCAGTTGTACAGTCTATGATTAAACTATGATTAAGCTTAATCAGCTGATAACAGATAGCCAACGACCATCAATAATTTATTATGATTATATTGTCATTATTATTTTCATTATTTCATCCGTTTTTTACAGTTTTCCAGCCTTTCCGGGTCCCCTTTCAAGTTTTAAATCGTACTTCAGGTTAGGTTAGGTTAGGTTGAAATATATATATATATTCAAACATTTAGTCTTTACAATTTAAAATAGACCCTGAAAAATGTGTAGATTTATACACTATTATACATTATAAAAGTTTATATAAACTACTCGTACTTAATTATATATTAACTACCTGACACTGTGGACTTTGTAGCCCCTAAAAAAATTGTAATTGTTCAAATCCTGTTTGATTATTTAAATCTCAAAATCCTGTTTGAGCACCTACCGGAGGTGATTAATTCCTCTTTTAAATTAGCCTATGACACTCACAAATAATATGGCTTTTTATAAGTGAAAGAATTTTTGAAATCGGTTCAGTATTTCCATAGATTAACCTCAATAACGGCAACTAACAACTCCTCTTTATATAATAAGTATAGATATAGATATAGATTATGATTGTTTTAATTCAATCTTTTGGTGAGCTTGAATATTAAATTAAAATTAAAATTATTGTGTTTATAATACGATATTGGGGGAGAATTGTAGTGGTGTGCCAAAACTGAGTGTAAATAAGAAAAAAAATTAATTTGAGTAGACAAAAGAAGTGTTATTATGACCAAAATTAATTTTTTTTTACATCCTACCTATCTACTTAATTCAAATATATATTTAAGAATAAAAATAAAACCTGAAGGTATTTGTTTTCTTGAGTTTTCAAAGGCACACACATTTTTTTTCAACATCACAATTGTTCACCATCTATAGATATTTTACTATATAAAATTCTGTAATATACTAGCTGTTAAATTAAAATTAAAAATAATTGTTGACACAATAATTATGACTTACATTTGTGTCAATTCTATTTATATTAATATTAGCATTATCATGAATTGTTCTTAAATGGCTCAACATATCTTTTCTTTGACAAAATTTTTTTTCACACTGTGAGCAACTTATTAATTTTTGTTTTTGAAAATTTTCAATCCTACCATGTTTTTCACGCTTATGCCGTTTTAATGTGTGTTGGTATTTGAACAATGAGTTACAAATTTCACATTTGAAAGACTTTAACAAAATAATGATTATGTTTAAATCTATTTGATACAAAGGGAAATCAATATTAATTAATGATAATTTCACTTATTTCCTATTACATAAACATTAATATATTAAAGTCTGAGAACAGTTGTAAAAAGGTATATACCTACCTAGTTACACAAAAACAGATATGGCTAGAATTGTCTTCGTAGGGATTGCACAATATAGCACAATCTAGTAAAAAGGGCGATATAAATGCAGTTTAGTACTCAATTTTGAATTTTGAATTTCAAAATGCATGTTAAAACATTGAATTTGAAAGTGTTTAAAAAAATTTGATTATAATATAAAGTGAAATTCTGATAAGGGTAGAGAGGGAGTCGACAAATTTTTTTTTTATAATTATCAATATTTTCTAGTAAATTTTCATATTAAGCAGCCGAGTAAGTCATATTCACTTTTCATAATTAAACTCAAAACAAGATAATAATAAAAGTATAAATTAAATACAATTAATTTAATAAATGTAAAGAGTATTAAGGAAGCGATATTCATTAGATCAAGATTTAATATATGATAAAATTTTTGAATTAGAGTAATAAAATATTTAAATGAACTACATTTAAACTTACTTTGCTACTTTTTTCAGTCTCCATAATACAAATCATACAAATTATAATATTATGTACCTATAATCAAAACTACAAAAAATAACTTTTTTTTCAATTTTCTACTACTTGAACAACTTGAAAATTTACCCATTTGTCAACACTCAACAATCAACATAAATTAATTATTTCTAGTTCTATATTTAGCTTTTGAGATAAACTCTTGATATATTTTATAATATTTTAATATCATCCGTTATCCGTTATCAGTGATTAAACATCAGCAGCTGTTGCCATAGTTGATATCAGTGTTATATTGGCGGGGGGAAGACGGATGGTTAAATGCGCCGTGATATGTTTTAAAATTTCGCTATCCGGCTACCGTAGGGTTGCCATACGTCCCGGTACACCGGGACATGTCACCAGTTCATGACTTCAGTCCCGGTCGTCCCACTAGACCCTACAAAAGTCCCGGTTATGTGTAAATAATATTAGTACCAATAATTATTTTTATAAAAATTATATTTGTATTCTAAAACCATGAATTTCACGTCGGACACTCCTATCTTATCTTCACTGATAATAATTGAACTGTGCTATTATGGCATAATAGAATAATTCTATTTATGTCAGTCAACATGCATGCATTGAGTTCGCATTAGTTCGCATTAGTTCGAATCTAACCAACGTCGTGTGATGTCTGTATTCAGTGTATTCTCGTTTATCGTGATTTTGTAGTTTCGTATGGTTTTACAATTTACAAATAGTCAACAATGCCAAAGAGAAAGTGTAATTTTTCCGATAATTACACCAAAGAATGGTCGTTCATAAAAAGGGGTCGAAATGAATATGAAGCACATTGCACAATATGCAATATATTTATTTCCGTGATTCACAGTGGTAAGACTTCAATACATGACCACAACAAGTCTAATACTCATAAGTCCAATATATCGATAGCGTCCTCTTCACGAGATATTTCAACATTTATGGTTAAGGAAAACACTCCAGAAGATATTTTAGTCTGTGCCGCAGAATTAACAACAGCTTACAAAGTTGTTAACCATCATCAATCATTTAATTCATTGGATTGTAACACAAAACTTAATTCAAAACTCTATCCAGATTCAAAAATTGCCGCAAAACAATCAACTGCGCGGACTAAAGCAACAGCAATCATCAAAAATATATTGGCACCATATTCTTTGCAAACAATTAAAGAAGAGATTGAACAAGTTCCTTTCTATGGAGTTCTTACGGACGCTAGTAATCATAATGCGGAAAAATTATTTCCTCTTATAATTCAATATTTTTTCCGAAACAAAAGGTATGCAATTAAAATTAATAAAGCTTAATTCTTTGGAAAATGAAACTTCAGAGACTATAGTGAAATTTTGTATTGATACATTAAATAATTTAAATATTTCTTTACATAAACTAATCGCGTACAGTGCAGATAATACAAATACTAATTTTTGTGGGAGAGACATACATGGAACAAACAATGTTTACTTTAAACTTCAATCCATATTATCTAAAGATATCGAAGGCATAGGTTGTCCAGCTCATATTTCACATAATACAGCGTCTACATCCGCTGACGTACTTTCTGTTGACGTGGAGTCTATAGTACTTAAAATTTATAAATATTTTTCCATATTTACTGTAAGAAATGAACGTCTTAAATCATTTTGTGAGGAGGCTGATGTACATTATGCTAATTTACAGTCTCATTCGAGAACTCGATAGCTGTCTTTGTTGCCAGCAATTGAACGTATTTTACAGTTATGAGAACCACTAAAAAATTTCATTCTCGAAGAAACAAGACCACTAAAAGCAATCGTCGATTTTTTCAACAATCCGTTGTCACAAATTTATTTCTTGTTTTTACATTGTCAAACATTTTTATTTGAGAAACAAATCATAAAAATAGAAAAATCTGATATTACCATTATAGAAGTCAAAAAAATTATAAACGATTTAGAACAAACACTTTCAGAACGCGCCGAAGCTAACTTTTTGGGAATCAAAACTAAAATTGAATATAATAAAATAAAAGACGATGTTCAGCTTTTTGTTTCGATAAAATTATTCGACGAAGAAGTCGATAATTATTACAAAACGGCACGGGAGTATTTACAACAGTGGAGTAACCCTCTTATAAAATTTGAGGTATTTTCATGGATGGATCTTACTTCTTCGCTGTAATGGCAAGAAGTTGAAAAGACAATAACTTATTTAAAAGAAAAGGGAATTGATATCACGGATAGTTGCTTTGAAGAAATATTGTATCTTAAAAACTTCATTGACAAACAGAAATTTGATGAAGATTGGAATAAAAAAAATATGCATGACAAATGGTTACATTTCTTTCAAAAAACTGATGTATTGGAAAGAAAACGTAATTTAATTTTAATGTGCCAATACTTATATGCTATTCCTGGTCATATCGCTAATGTTGAAAGGATATTTTCACAGATAATGGCCCAGTGGACAAAAGAACGTAACCGTCTTCAAGTAGAAACTGTAGAAAGTATCATTCAATGCAAATTTAATTTCAAAATGACTTGTTCGGAATTTCATATGTATGCTATGGGAAAACCAGAGCTATTGAAACAGGTGAAAAAGTAAGAAAAATATAATATTTCAAAATAAATAAATAAATAATATTTCATTAATCAAATGTATCTTCTAATTTAATGTCTTTCATAATTCAATACTATTATTTATTTTTCTATATATATATATATTCATTACACTGTGTTCTAAATTTTAATATTAAAAAAAAGGTTGTTCAAATTATTTTTGTAAATGTCCCGGTCAGTACTTGGACTTTTATGGCAACCCTAGGCTACCGTAATGGTAAATAACGAGGAAGAGAGATAAAGACGAGTCGCCACCGCCGTGTTCTTCTGCATATCGCATAATAACAATAACGATGTGCCGCACTAACAGTCTAATTTCTTCATAGCTGTCAGCATTTTCATTGATGTTTAACCCTAGGTATTTGAAGTTTGCCACCCTTTCAAAATTACTTTATTCGATATTATTTTACATTACCTACCTTACAATTATTATTTCTTATAAATAGTTTTAAATATTTTTTTTGTAATATTTACCTATAATATTGTAAGAAAGTTGTTATTGTTTTTCAAAATGTCATTCAACAATGTATAGTTTTTATTCCTATTTATCGTCGATGGGCGAGTAATACATCGTATCTCAGAAAAGTAGAATGTTCAGGAGAGACTAAAAGATGTTTACAAACGTCTAGTCTTTTCTTCTTACCAATATAATAATAATCTTTGATTGTAATATTACGTCACTTTCACAATTATTTATAATTAGAATGTTTTCCATGAGATACGGCTTATTTGCAGTGTATAATACTATAGTACTATACAAATAATACAAATATAATAATATAACTTAATATAATATATCAGACAACATACTTAGTTCATTTCCGTCTTTATTATAATTAAAACTTTTTAGTATCTGGTTGGTAAAAACATAATCCTTTTATTATTCAAAATTTTAATTTATTAAAACAAGTAACAATTAATAAAATACTTATAAAAAGTTTTCAAACTTAAATATTTTTTAGTACCTGCTTGGTAAATCACATTCCTTGTATTTTTGGGTATTTAAATTTATTCAAACAAATAACAATTAACAAATTACATATAAAATGTTTTCCAACTAATTAAACTTAAATATTGTTACTTGGTAGTATTACATTTTATGATGAAATAAAATTAATATTATTTAAAAATATCAAGTAAAATAAATATCAGTAATAAATAAAACAATTTTTGGTATAAATATAACAACTTGTCATTTTAAATTTAAACTATTTAAAATTCAAGCTAATTTCTTTTTTAGTACTTGATTTTATTATAAAACTCATGGCAGTCTTTTGGGAGAACAGATTTTTGTTGTTGCAAATGTTCCCACTTGGTTTTTTGAATTTTTAAGTCAGATATATTAAGTGGCTCATATATTATTGGAGATGAAACTGTACTTGTTTTTTTTTTCTTTGTTTTTGTACAGAATTCAGGTTTAAATATTAATCATCAATTTTTACTGCCTGGAGGTCCATAGTGATACAATGTCAATAAGCATACCTTTTTCTTTGTCTCTATTTTTTTCTTCCCTACTTCGATCTTTATCTTTTATATGTTCCTTCCACTCATTCTCTCCAATATTTTTGGTTTGGTAAGAACAACAGAAGTCACATTGATCTTTTTTGGGGTGGTAAACAGAAAAATTGGTTTTATTATAAACCTCAGTGAATATTTTTCTAGACACTGATTGTTTATTTTCTTCATTGCACTTTATGATATACATATTGTATAATTGAGACATAGATTTGATATATGGCTCAAAATAAAATCTAGAAGTAGATTTTCTACAATAATGTGATGGTAGTTTTGGCAATTTTTCAAGAAACTCAGTAACAAATATCCTTTTTATTTTTTCTGGAGTAATTCTTAAAGGAGATCTTTTGTTGGTGTCTTTATTTTTCTCATAATTTAACTCATTATCTTTTGCAGTTAAGCACCAAGTTAGAACTTGTTTTTTTCCTAACCCAAGTGTACTTAAAAACATTTTTTTATATACACATAAATATGGATTTCATGTTTTAAATTATAAGACGAAGTATTGTTTCTTCGTGAAGATTCTACAGTTTGTTGTTTTACAACAGTGGTTATTACTAAAGAACTTACATAAGTTTTTTTTCACCCCAGTTCAAGTTTTTCCAAAAATTATTAAATATTCTTAATCCATCTACTTCAGTTATTTCATTGCATTTTCTTTTTTGCGATTTTTTACATACTTCACTACTACAACCTGGTTGAACATTTTTACCTACTCTATCAACATTATGTAAAACTTGATTTCTTTTTACCGGCTATATCCTAAATATGGTTCTCCTTTCATTCTTAACTTCTGACTAACTTTTCTTTTAAAACTGACTGGTATACTTTCTTTACTTTGTGTTACTTCATAAACCATATTATTCAAATCATTACTATCATCAGCACATAACACTTCCACACCATCAAAAACCAGCTCATCATCAACTATATTTAAATTTATAAAAATTTGATTTTAACATTATTAATCTATTTGTTATTAATTATGTTATAATATTTTATTATTTAGTTTAACAATAAAATACGATTTTACTTTTATTTTTCTGAACCTGCAGACGGACAAACAAAATAGTAATTTCTATAGTCTTACTTTTACTAGTCCAAATAACTAGTCTACCCTAACCTAAATAACCTTTTTATAATTAAATTTATGGTAACGGTTACGGTTTTTCATTTTTGGGAAATGAAGGTTCTGGTTCTTAAATTTTTAAGGTTAACCGGTTCTCTTCGGTTCCGGTTCTGGTCCCTGGTTTATTGGTCCAATAGCAACGATTTGCTGTGAACTGTAATCGATTTCCACGATATAATTGAATGCAGCTCGATAGGGATTAAACATTAAATATTGATTTCGATTTAATCGATTCCGTTCAACTTCATTCCACGCTTCGCGTTGCTCGTCAATTTGACTTGCTCTTCTATATCTTTGACTCGCAGAATTGCGAGATAGAAATCTATCAAGCTTACGACAGTGCTTATAGTTATTTTGTATTTGAACTTGTAATAATAAAGTGTTATATTATTGTAATATTTAAAAAGTCTAAAAAGTATAATTATAATTATTTACCTATCTTTCTCAACAAAAACGACTTAAGACAACAACAAACGTGCGACGTCGTTAAATAATTATTGTATTAGTGTTCAACGTGTCATTCACGCCAATCACTACACGAGTTCTGCAACTTAAGTTTGTACGTCTAATTGCTGGCATTTTTAAAAACAATCATACCAAAAATGATTAACATTTATCAATAAACTTACTGTACTGTGGAATTCTGACGGATACATCATTGTTATTTTTGTTTATAATTTTATTCAATTATAACCAATAGTAACCTTACAATACAATAAACAAAAATATATTATTTTTCTTACTGGACAGATGGCGCCACTGTTGTTGTTTTTTTCATCCATATGTCTTACTTTTCGGGTTAAGTTTCTTAAAATGTTATTACATAAGAACCTTCTGACAATTACGAACACAAAAAAAAAAGAATTAGCAAAATCGGTCTTGCCGTTCACGCGTGATGCGATGACCAAGGAAATCGGGATTCATTTTTATATATAGAGATATAACAAGGTTATATCCAAACTAATATTTATTTAAACAAATCTTATATTGAAAAAATGTATTATTGTTATTGTTAATTATTACTAGAAAATACCACTGAAGAAAAAGTAGTATTTCTATAATAATATAAAGGATTAAAGTGGTGCATTAATTGTAGGTGGTTGTAGATTTGTCATAACACAACATAAAAATATGATTTTATCAATCACTCTAATAACTCAGTAGGTATTTACTAAAAAGTGAAAGCTCTGGAGAAAGGTAAAATTGAAAAATTAATAATTTGTTTTTTAATAGTCTCCAACACTATAATATAATATATTATTTAAATTAGTGCTATCCCGGGTAGCAATTTTGGTATCAGAAAAGTGCCAAAACTGATAAAAATGGTTCAGGACCGTGCCAAATCAGTGACGGACTAGTGCCACCTCTGGTCCCATTGCAATTTTGAATACTGAAAATTAACATTGTTGGACCGTCCTTGGCTCTAAATTGGCACGTTTCAGAAAAGTGCTGTGATGGTTTTTTTTATCTTTAGGCACCATTTATTCAGGCTGGAATAGTGACTACACTATTTCGTAACTAAATACAACTTTGGAGGCACCAAATTTATGGGCCTATAAAAGCATGGGCGTAATAGGGGGGGGGGCTATATACACTCCCATAAACTGTATTTTGAATATTACATTTATATACTGCCTTTTACCAACAGGCTACATATATGATTCAAATTATTTTGATACCCCTCCCCTTCTTCAATGAAACATTCTTAATTATGCCACTTTAATAAAAGAGATTTCTAGGATTATGGGCGCCCATTAGCGGGTCAAGACGGGGCACCCCCCCCCCTGGAAAAATAAAATTAACTTATAATCTAACAAATATTACAATAAATATAATTATTTAGCTTACAATTAACTATTAAGGTAATTTTTTTTTTGCCCCCTCCCCCTTAAAATTTTACCTATGGGCGCCCATGTGTAGGAAGGGGTGTTTTAAAAATTTAGATCATGTTGTAATTTGTAAAGTGTAATTTGTAAGTAAAAAATATGCTTATTTTTAATTGCAGCTTGATCTTAATTTGTATTGTTGAGCAATAATAATTTTGGCAGTATATTCAATATTAAAATAATATAGGTAATAACGCTACAATTTACAATAACAAATATGGTATCTATATTCTATAGTAAATATAAGTCGCCAGATTTGTTTCTGAATTTTTAATTTTATTATATTTATAAAATATGTTAGAATATGAAAAAATAGTAATGAAAAGATTAAATTTATTATATTTATGAATTGTTGAGAATAAATCAGAAATGTGTATCTTAGAGTAAAGTAAAATCTGTATTTAAAAAAAAAGAATTAAGACAAGAAAGGTATTATTAAATTTTGAAAAATCATGTATAAATATTAATTATTTTTTGCATTTTCTTCATTTAATTTAGCTTCTTCTTTTTCAACATCTCTCTTGGCATGTTTTACATAGTTTTCTACGGTACATTCAAATTTTATTTCTTCAATATCTGTACTGCGAAACCCTGATGTTGCTTCTAAAATAAAACGTATATAGATACTTACATTAAAATATTGTTTGTAAATAAATAAGATAGAAAAAATAACATCATTGAAAGTAATGAATAAATATTTTTTTTAATTATTAATAACTAACGTTTAGTTAAATAGTAAAATGGAGTATCATGGAAATTTAGCCTCTTGCCTTTTCCTCTGAATGTATATTGCATTGTTAATTTTTTGCTGATAAGTGCTTCTAAGCATGAAACTGTGGCCCTGCAACTTGTCACCTTTTCCACATTTGGATTTTTTACCATAATTTGATGCCTTAAATAGTTTATCTGCAACAAAATATAAAGGTAAAACAGTCGTATAACAACATATTATATACATAATGCATAAAATTATCTATTATTGAATAATTTCTTACAATATCCATTTCGGAATTTTTGTCAGAATCCAAAAAACTTTTTAATATTGTTACTTGTATATTATTTTGCAATGGAAAAATTCCTTCCAATGAAGATGGCAACTTTTGTATTGGACATGATATTGGTCTCATTTTTTTATTACTAGCACATAATAAACTTATTTTTTGGTCTGTTATTTGTTGATTGGCAATGACCTATAATATGATAAGACAGAAAAAAACTACTAATATACACTTAAAACTTAGATTTTGAGTTCAGAAATCAAAAATTAACAAAGCAAAATATACAAAATCATAATAATTATACTTTATCCAAAGTTTTTTGTAGAATTGTAACTTGGGTAAGAATAGGTTTAGTTGCTTTTTTTATTGCATTTTCAATGATATATACAATATCAATGTCCAAAATATTTGATGTATTATGGTCAATTCCAATAATATTTTCTGTAAAATACATTAATATAATTTAGTACATAAATAATTTATGAAGTTAAAAAGATTTGTCTATGAAATATATTATTAACAAATGAAAAATTATGATTATAATATATAATATATGAGTTTAAGTGTATATAAGTTTATACCATTAATTGGTGCATTATTACTATCGTGCGATATGGGTTGCATTGATATGCTGTCATCATTTAAAACATAAAATAAATCATCACCTTCATTATTTAAAATTTCTTCAAGATCATTAGTGCATTCATCTATAAATAATAAAAGGACTAATAAAGCCTTGAATAAATTGTGTCATATTTATACAGCGTAAGTCAAATTACTATAATATATAATGTAATTTATTTAGTAATAAAATTATACTATATATATAATGTATAGGCATATTATGTATATAATTATAACTTTATTTTATCCAAGTACTTTTTTAAATAGGCTAATAATAATATTTTTCTTAGTTATGAACATTGATCATGAACATTTTATTGCTTTTAATTAAACACAGTAAGATTTAAAACATATTTACCTATCTCTAAACTGGTTTTCTTCAAAGTTGAATTATTTTTGATTGATACATTTCTTAAATTATCATCATTATTTAAATCTTTTGAAAGTGTATTACTAGAAGATAGCAATAGAGAATCAGCTGTAGTATTTATGCTGCCACAATTGTCTGAAACACACATTTTAATAAATTTATAATACATGACTTTATATTTTCTACTATACAAAACTATAATAAATAACAATATTTTTATTTTAAGTTTATATACCTATCATTGTGCAACTGTAATTGTGTATCATAGTGGTTTTTTCAATATCAGAAGAATTGTTTTCGATGGTTTTTATAAAATTATCATCATCTTCATTGATTGTAAACATGTTACAAAAAGTTTCAGCATTTGTACTATTGATGCAGTTAGAATTATCTAAAATATCATTTTTTGATTTGTGGTTAAAGTGTTATAGTGTTAAAGTGTAGGTAAATATAATATTTGATATATACCTTCACTGTTTATAGTATTTGGATCATTAACTAATGATGTCTTATTAGGCATAGTCTTAGCTGGATTAGAATTTATCACTGAAGCGGTTTTTTTTTTTTTTGAATCAGCAACATCATGCATTAGGCTATTATTTGCAGAATTTATATTTTGTTCAAATGGACTTAGTGGTAATTTTTCATTGGACTCAATGTTATTCAATATATTGTTGATAACAACTTGGTGTTTTTTTTTAAGCTTCTTTTGAGATTTACTCATGTGACTGCTGTTTTCATATAAATTTAATTTAGTTTTGGAAGTGGAAATTATCTCATCCTCGGATTCTTGTTGGTATTTTGAATTTTTTTTTTTTTTTCTTTTGCATGTTTTTACTTCATTATTTTCATAATTATTGTTTTGTGTTTCACAATCAGACGCAGATAATACTTTTGCTACATTACGGGCCATTATAATATTATCTAGAGTGAAAACAAATGAAAAAAGAACCATTTCAATTTAAAAGGTGTAAAGTGACGTTTTAGTAGAATAATTAACAATAAGTTGGTCAAAAATAAAAACAAAAATATGCAATGATAGTGAAATTATATTAATTGCTATTTTATTTCATTCGAATTAATACGATGGATTACTCTACTGTTTTGAAAGATTTGGATTTTGAAATGAAAAAAAAAATCTACAGAAATATCTAGTTACCTACTAATTGTTTTTAACTAATTAGATTAGATTATTTTACACATTCAATTAAACTAGTTAGGTTACAAAGTATAAATTAAAAATTAAAACTAACTAGTTAAGTTAGAAAGTTACTTAATAAGTAATTTTCAAATTTAATTTTAACTTTCTAACTAGTTAGTGCCCAGCTTTGCAGATTTTGTATACCTACCTATATTATTTTATCCAATATAATGTTTATATATTGGAAATAATAGTATTGTCTACTATACCTACATAATATAAGAATATTTATTTTAGTCATAAAGGTAATTTATTATAATATATTTAAAATACTTGCCAAATGTTGATATGCATTTAGCTGGCCAATAAGACCCATCATAATCATTGGGAACAGTTTCTTGAATGATCATTTTATTAATTTGAGAAGAAGTAAAATTAATTGATATTTCAGGTGGATTATCTTGTTTGTTGTAAGGCCACCAACACTGTCCTTCATTATTTTCATTTTTTTTTATAAACCAACTTGCTGGTACATGCTGTGCATTTTCAGTGGTACCCATAAAAATCACTGCTGACCAAGGCATAATAATACTATTTAAAGCTAGAAAAAAATTAAAAATACATTTTAGTATGTATTTAAATAGTATAATGTAATTGATTTAAACTTAATATTATTATAATCATAATAAATTCATAGACTTATTTTTAATATAATATAAAGATAATTTTTATTAGATTTTTTTCATAATGTTATTAATTATTGACTACTATTTAAATAACTAATAATGACATATAATTAGATATTTAACATTATGTATACAATTATTTTATATATGCAATTTATGATAATAATTATATTTCTATATTTACTACACAAATATTAAGTATGATGTATAAGTGGCATCACTACATCGGTATTTTGAGAATGAGATGGATTTGATTTAAAGCAAACCATTTTTTTTTTTATTCTAGATAATGGCCAAACATTTAACATCTCTAAGTTTGAAACAGAATAAATATCTAAAAATTTAGATTCACACGGTGACTCAAAAATGTTACATAATGTTTTATACTTTCTTCCAACTATAACTACTTCAGAATCATTAAATGTGGAAGTTGCAATAGATTCAATAATCACTATATCGTTATTGTCCATTTGAACACAACAGTCTTGCCTATTTGTTCCTATTGTAAAATTGGTTATTTTTACTCTTTTATATTGTGGGTAATTAGTTGTTGATGTTAAAGGACCTCCATTTTCAAAAATTGCTTTGCCTAATAGTTTAACATCACCATTTGATTGGTTTTCATCAGAAATATCACGTTCGGTTAATGCAATTTTATCATAAAAATTTCTTCTTTCCATATATCTTCTGGCTAGTTGCTGCAGTGGTTTGACAGGTGATCTAATATCCTTTTTAAGTGGTTGCATAAAACTTTCAAAAGGAAATGCTGAACATTGATCTAACTCGCCATACTTTAAAGCTTCCTTAGCGAGGTGAATAAGACCATGAATATTGTATGTCATATGTTGGATGCCATATAAAGTTCGAAATGTTGATACAAAATATCTTAATAGTTGATCTGCATAGTCATTAAATGTTTTATGCATTGAAGGTGAAAGTAAAATCCTTATTGCTACACATAATACTATAAAATGTTATATATGTCATCTGAAACTACACCTTTAATGCATATTATACTAGTATACAGTAAAAATTGACGTGACTCAGTTGCTTTCCAACGTGATGCTTGAGAAAAAGGATGCATTCTGGAATTTTCTGTTTGTTTACGTTGAAATTCAAGTGGGATGTATTTGGCTAAATGATTAAGTCTTTTATTGACAACCTGAATTAAATTATCAGGTAATTTTGTTGGATTCTTATTAGCACCATTATCCATAAATTTACAATTTTTAGTACAACTCCTTCACAAATCAAATGCATGTAATCAATAATACAAGACTCAACTATTGAAAATTTAGGTATATTAACTAAAATTGTAGGTCCATTGTGATATTTTGAATCTTCTTTTTTTCTAAAACTTTCATCAGTCCGGAGTGGGGCATCAATTATAGGGAAACATGCTTTACTTAGCCAAATCCCTTCAATTGTACACTTAGAACAGCTTACTTTTCCAGTATGCCCTAATGTATTCAGTACAAATGATTTAGCTGGAGCATCACATATAATGCCATGTAACAAAATTTTTACATGTTTATTATTGTACACAATTCCATCATTTATTAATGGTATTATTTCTTTTACAAAGTCGTGTAAGAAATCATTACAGTCTTTTGGTTTTGATTGTCCATGGAAAGCTCCAATAGCAAAAACTTGTTTATCTGGTATGTTAGAAAAATATCCTAAAATTGGCCAAATTTCACTTTGAGTACTACGGGATATAGGCAAACCATCTATCCCTACCATCAATTGTAAAGTTTTTGGAATTTTATTCGATAATTTGCTGTCATTAAGTATACGTACAATCTCAGATGT
This sequence comes from Sitobion miscanthi, assembly GCA_008086715.1. Lineage (NCBI taxonomy): Eukaryota > Metazoa > Arthropoda > Insecta > Hemiptera > Aphididae > Sitobion > Sitobion miscanthi. Next base: position 32,357,755 of record CM017801.1, read on the forward strand.
TAAGCTAAAATGTATATATTGGCCACCAGGAATATTTCTTGATACTGTAAGATGAGGCGTTTTTAATAATGTTTGAGAGTCCGCACAAATATCTGGATGGCCACTTGATTTTAATATTTTTAACAATTCATTTAAAATCAAATGAGGTACACAATTTTTAAGTGCCCAACCGGCAATTAAGTCTTGAAAAGATACTTTTAAATTTGATTCTATCATATCACACAGATCATCATTGCTTGATTCATCACTGTTATTTTTTTCAATAATTTTTTGTTCAGTGTTTTTTTCAATATTATCATTTTTGTGAACTATGGCAGGAATATAATTATAACTTTTATTTTGTGTTTCAAGTATTGGGATACTTATATTATTTAGCTGAGAATTATTATTAGATTTATGTTTTGAAAAAGCTTCTTCTAATAAAATACTTGCTTGAAGTTCAGCCTTTTTTTTTATTCTTAGTTTAGTACTTCTACTAGAATTGGAAGAAATTTTCTTTAAACGTAACATTTTGTTCTAAAAACCAAGAAAATGTTTGTTACCATTTATAATTTATGTTGAATCAAATTTAAATTAAAGCAATAGTGGTTTCAAGAAATAATATTGACACTAAATCATAAATGTTTTATACCTATTTATTAGATAAGATTATAATATTATTATATAATGACAAGAATGTAGTACCTAGGTGCAAACAACACAAGTTAAATGAAATTGGCAGTATATTCAATATGATTTTAATATACTAATAATTACAATTATATATTATATTATATATAACAGTTTACACTATATATAATATATTTAAAGAAAATACAGTGTATACATTATATAATATAAATAGATAATCATCAAGTCTACCTATATTATATAATATTATACTTATTAAACTTTTGAAACCAGCTAGGTATATACGTCATATTATAATACCTAATAATCCTATAAATAATAAAACTGTTAAGGTGCAAATTATATTATGTAGAGAAAGATATGATACAAACTATTTTTTCAATAATTTATATAAGTTTATATCTTATAATATTATACATAATAGGTACATTTAAATCAATAACTGCACATATTATTACATTGAACACATTTAGTGCAAATAAATAATGTGATCAATAAATTATAATTAACAAGTTCAAAAAGCTTATGGAAACGTTTATTAGACTAATATATTGTGACTGACAAACAATAATAATTGATATATAATTAGTCTACGCTGTTCCACATTTATTTGGTTAAATATTTAATCACCTTTTTATAATTATGTCATATAATATTACTGTTTATCAGTCCTAATTAGATTAATCACCGTACCTATTCAAACCTTTTGAACAGCTATATTAGAATATATAATATATATTATAGGTATATATATAATTTATATATACATGTGTGTGTGTGTGTTTATTTATATTAGAAATAAAAAAGTATAATTAATAATAAGATGAACTAAGCAACTAAAACAGTTTTTATACTAATAATTAATGCGGATAAACATATATAATATTATATACAGTGATGCGTAGGTACAGTCGGTACAGTTACGCACACAAATTTGGTATATTATGTATAATATTATGTAATACTTGAACTATAACATATTATGTGTGATTAAGTAAATATACCTTAACTTAACTACCTATATAGTGCTAATATATACCTATAGACTATAGAGTATAGATAGTAAATGAAAAGAAATTGACCTCATACATAGTTCCTTACCTTTTAAAATGTATAATATGTTGCAGTAGTTGCACAGATGAAGACAGGTCGACAGACTTCAATTATGATTTTATTTTTTCCTTTAACACAGGTTTAAACTTAGGTGTAGGCGTTTAGCGCTAATTAACGTAATACAATGAAAACTGAAAACTGCAGGAAATAATTCATTATCAATAATGATCATAACATCGTATTGTGAGTAGGACACACGATTACGAACGCGCGCGAGTGCTAAATTTAGGATTTCCCCAAATGGATAAACAATGACAGAAAAAAATCGTGTCAATATTGTTCCAAAATAACAGTTTCCCTTTAAAGGCACTATCAATATCACGATAAAATATATGTACCATCAAGGCACCATTGGACCGTCTAAAAACTATTGGAAATATTGAACTAAGAGGGCCAAAATCGTGTTTATTGTAATTTAGCACTTTAACCATTAGAGCACTTTCTAACTAAATTAGCACCAATTGTAAACAATTTCGTCCAATATTGGCATAATTGTACATAAATGTCACCATAGGACTTATCTGGAACAAATGGAAAGTCCTGGAACTTTAACATTCTGAACAATTGCTACCCGGGATAGTGACATAAAATGGATGACAAAAGGTAAAATGCCATCTAAATTATCTTACAATAAAACAGGAAGAGGTGATAAACCAGATGATGAGCACCTTACGGAAATCTAAAAGCCCGTTTTAAGTCTCATAGGTTCAACTGCTATTCATGGACATGAAGCTTCATTTATTTTTGAAAATAATTATAATAAAAACAGTTCCATGAATAATATTGATTTGAATTTACCATTAGAGAATCTTGTGTTAGCATTATAAGCTATATCTAAACGTATGACAATTGTTACTTTAAAGGAATATTTTTGGTAATACTATTTCAGAAAATTTAACAACATTCCGGCTATGATGTGGACTGGAAATACATCACACGATCCAGAATTAACTATCATAGAAAAGCAGCAACCACATAAATATATAAAAAGATGGTATTTTTAAAATAATATAAAATTGTAATAAAAATACTTAGACAGTAAACGGATTACAAAGTGTTCCAATAAGTGTGAATAGAACTGAAGGTTAAAATACATAAATTAATATAAAAATAAATAGGTATCATAGTTATTATTTTATTATATTTATGTATAAAATATTTATTTTTTTAAATATTTACTATCAAGTAAAAACTTTTTTTATTTTTCACGAATGCAATATCCATTTTTTTTTAAATTCAGCTTAAACATATTAATACATTTTAAAATTGAAAAATGAATAAGTTATATAAGTTAACAAAACAACAATATGTTAAAGATCGAAATGAAAACTGTTGGAGTTTTGGGTTTTGCAAAATTCCACGTGTCATTACAATCGCCCGGAAATGGAGACGGTTATTGCCTTTATACGGACACGCTCTCTTGTGAATTTCGACATAAAAAGAAAAATCGTAGGAATGGCGTGTGCCATCTATTTTCAAGCATATTCGCCAGTCCTTCGAATTCACTACGCCGCACAGCGTGCCAACCCAATCGCGCACGAAAACCCCTTCGTCTAAATGCCCCTAATTTTGATACCTTTCTACTTAGTTAATAACATTTATTTTTCTTCATTTATAATGACAAAATATAGATTGAAGAAAATGTACGTATATGTGAATTTAAAAAAAAAATAGTAAAATGTATAATCAATTTTGCGATATCTTCCTCTTTGAAAAAAAAATTAATTTTTAGTTTTTTTTTATCTAAGATAATTTTGATGCCTCTCGGAAAATTGCTCACCGGTGCTAGCTCTTAAAATTGGCCCGGCGTATTTACTCGTATAATAGTAAATAATAACAAAACATGTCAAGTAATCTAATTAATAAAAATTGTTTACCTAGTAGTATGAAAATAAGAATAGGCCAGAATGTGTTCTATGACAAACAGCGGCGTCATTTCAGATTTTGAGATGGGGGGGGGGGGGGTCAACATTTTTGACTGGCCCATAATAAAATTTAATAAGCCACTCGCTAACAATTACATTACATTACGATTGCATTTTTATCTCAATACAAATAGCCTTCTTGCATAATTTTATACTTACTAATTACAGACATAAATAACCCATTTTTTCAAATAATTAATACATAGATGTATAGAGGGGCACCTAAATATATTACCTTTTACCTATTAGAAGGCCCAAAAATAGCCCATACCCAGCCCGACTTTTTTTTACTTATATGAATACAATACTACTAAATATAACATATTACAATGTATAAAATAAAAGTTCTATGTTTACTATGATGTTTGGTTTACATATTTTCATCTTCTCTTTGGTATCATCATAACAATCCTATTTTCCATTTGATTTTTAACAGTATGCAATAGTGACCAACCGGATTTCTAAAGTTGATTTTTGAAAAACCACTTGACACGTAAATAAAATGTTATCCCTTGGATTTTAATTAGTTTTGGAACGTCATCAAGTTTCCACTTAACCAATTCAGCATGGTCAACTGATCTATAAAAAAAGTATAAATAAAATAAATAAATTTATAAAAAAAGTATTTAATTTAATTAAACATCACATGATTTAAATTTTTAATATATTTTTTCATTAATCCATTTCTAATATACGATTTTTTTTACTATATTTACAATTCTATAACTACTAATTTAAAAATTGATTTTCGGTGGATACAAAATATTTCTTTTTAATAGAAAATTAAATTACATAATGTCAGTTAACTTTTTTTCTAGCAATATTTGTAGCTATGATGATGAGACATGATTTTGGTAGCAATTGAAAATGTAATCAAAATTTGTTATTTTCACTAAATATAATAAGACTGAATACGTATTTCAAAAAAATTATAAATTTAAGATAAAATTGAATAAGTTATTTTTTTTCTGTGAATCAAATACCTTCTTGCCCACCTTTAATTTACTAATATTACCTAATATGTAATTAATATTTTTATTATTACTTTTAGGTATTGATACGAGTTCCACAACAATGTTTCATTAGTTCGAATTTTACTAATCTGTCACAATTACACTTGATTGCAACACAACCAATAGTTAAAGTCAAAAAAGATTGTTTATTTCTTCGGATAAATTAATATTTGCATCAATGGCAGTAGTATATATTAGTATGTTCTGATGGCAACCCATGCGACCCATGCGTCCCATACGACCTCCCAGCCCGCCGTCTGATCCGCTACGTGTGTGACGTATATTTACCCCACCAACTTCCTATCCGTTAAGTGATCAACATAATATATTTTATGTACTTATATTTTTTTTTTATTATTATTACTATCACCTGTTATGAGTTATCAATTACATATTTAATTAAAACAACGACCCATGCAACCCATGCGTGTTCCACAACAATGTTTCATTAGTTCGGATTTTACTAATCTGTCACAATTACACTTGATTGCAACACAACCAATAGTTAAAGTCAAAAAAGATTGTTTATTTTTTCGGATAAATTAATATTTGCATCAATGGCAGTAGTATATATTAGTATGTTCGGATGGCAACCCATACGACCTCCCAGCCCGCCACCGGTCGCGTATGTATGCGATGTACATTTACCCTCTCTCCGACCTATATATTTAACCACTACGTGCTTACATCTGATCAGTTATCAAGTTATCATTATCATATTATTGTATACATTTATAGCTATAGGTACAACAACAAATTAATATATACTTATTAATGAATTACATATTAATATACTTTTTAGTGAATAACACATTAATAACTGATATTCATCACATTTGTCCTGTAGACTCTTAGATATTATACTTAACAAAAACAACAACAAATCAAAATACCTATTAGTGAATAACACATTAATAACCAATATATATACTAAAAATACCCTAATCGCCGAATTACTATCATACCTAAAAAAGTTCAAAGAAACACTACCGCTTAATAAACAAATAAAAATACCTATTAGTTAATAATATATACTCAACAACAACAATTTAATTACTTATCAGTGAATAACATATTAATATCCAATCTAAACTATAGGTACAATGTACTACGTTAGACTCTTAGATATTATACTTAACAACAACAATAATATATCTCCTACCCAATAATGAACTCATCGAGAGGCACTTGGCTCTGCAAGAGCCGACATTCAATCAGTCTGTTATCAGTCTTACACACTTGTAATTCTCATCTACGTTTCGAACAGTCTTATAAATTGTTCTGAGATTATAGTTTTCCAAGTCTTATAATATTGTCTAGTGTTTATTATTTCTATAATTTTTCAGTGTTCAGTGTTTTTACAAGTTTTAAATTAAATTATAATATGGCCGGTTCATTCGTAGATAATGTTATCTTTTACAACGAGAAGAAGAGAGCCTTCACTTATGTGCCGCCATCACCTCCGACTGAACTCATTGAGTCTACATCCTACGCGTTAGATTTTATAGGTCGAAAATTTATATTTATCTGTATCGATCCAACAGAACAATTTCAAACAGTTGTTTATTTATTAACATCATCACGTTATGTTAAAATTAGTATAGATTTTTTAAGACGTATTTTCTCGCTTATGGATAACCCTAAAGTAATAATTTATTAATATATTAATACGTATATAAAATAACATTTATTTTTTTATTTTAGCTGTATGATAAGAATTTCAGAAGCCTGTCATCTTTGTCACCTAGCTTTTCACTAGTAATGGGTGAAATGAGTAGATTGGAAGAAAAAATCAATGCATGCGACGAAATCAATCCGTTAGAGAATGACAATAATTTAGTTAAGGTAATACATAAATGTAATATTATATCTGGACCTTGGGTCTAAAAGGGCCAATCTCACTTTTTGGTGAAAATGAGATAAATGGCTTAACATATGCAATTTAATGTATATTTTCTTGTGCTAGAAGGGCGTATCTTGATCACTAAAATTACAAGAAACAGATTGGCCAATGTTACAAACAAAAATATTATTTCTATTTCTATAGTGACCTATCTGATTTAAGTCTTTATAGTCATTATCTAATTCATAAAACTATAAGGCTTATGTGTACTTTGGCCCTTATATGATAAAATTAAATAAAAATATTGTCTTATCATTGGCCATGTTGACGTTGTTTATTAATAATGTTATCAATATTTATTCTATAATATTAAACGAAAAAACTATTAAAATTTATTATAATATATTTTAATAACAAGTAAACATTACATCGTCAAACAAGTTTTTGTTAATATCAAATGTGAAGTACTCATAGTTCAATATTTTTTAAAACATTTATTTTTAAATCATTACAATGAGTAAGAGATCGAAGTTGCTGTTGTCAATGTGCAACAACAAAACAGTTAAATGTACTATTATAGTTGATTGGTCATATTTAAAAATATTATTTTATTTAATATTATACATCACTATCATATTTAAATCTAGAAAATACGGTCGAATCCGAAAGTGAATCTGGTAGTATTTCAGTAAATTATGATTATTCTAGTGATGAATTATATATTCCACCAACCAAAAATATTCAGTCTGAAGAAAGTAGTGATGACGATATTCTAAATAATAATGGTAGGTAACACACAAAAATTATACCATAATTCCTATACTTAAAAGTAATGTATATTATAATAATATTATATATTTTTTGAAATGTCCTAGGTTTTATTGAGATTAATCCTGAAAACCTGATAAATACACTAAATCCTGGAAACAACAATGATAATAATGAGAGTTTTGATATTGAAGGTAAATTAATAGTATATAGTATTATAATGTTTGCTTTACAGAAATAATAATATTTTATAATAGAATAATTTCATATTATACTATTATTACTAGGCACCTATTATTTATACAAATAAACTAAAAACTCAATACTATAAAATATTATTGGAATAATACTAAATAGTATTTAAAGTACTGAAAATAAAATAACTAGATTTTTTTTTTCATTATTAAATTACTCACTCTAATATTTGGGTATTTTGAAATTAGTGGTGAACTTCCCTAGTGTGTCTAGAGATACAAGTATTAATGAAGATATAGAATTTATTGGTGAACTTGGTACAACTATTCAACTACCAATTGATCCTCAAGGATTTTTCATAAATTCAAGAGGTGGTGGTAGGAAAAATTGGCTGATGAATTACTGACAAGAAAACGTAAAAGAAATCCAAAAGGTTGGACTAAAAATATAACGAAAACGTCAAAGATGCAAGGCAAAAGTTATATAACTGCAAAAGGTAAATTAGTTCCAGCAAAAACATTGAAGCCCCCTGTTCATGTAAACGTAAATGCTTTGAAAAAATTGACACAGATCAAATGTTTGTTATTTTTGATAATTTTTATAAGTTGGAATCAGAAGGGCAAAACCAGTTCATATCAAATAATATAGAAGAGTACCCTAAAAAAACTGAACGTATAAAACAAAACTCCACACCCAGTAGAAGAAATTTTTCAAGAAAATACTTTCTCACAGGAATTAATGATATACAAATTGAAGTATGTCAGGTTATGTTTATGAACACATTGAATATAAGCTTGAAAAAAATTAGAGTTATTATGGCAAAAAAAAAGATAACAGGTGCAGGTATATGTTTGACAGATGGTAGAGGACATCATTCAAATCATCCAAAAACATCTGACCAAGATAAAAATAATATAAGAGATCATATTAAAATGTTTCCATTCAAAGAAAGTCATTACTCTAGAAACAAAACTAATAAAAAGTATTTTTTGAATCCAGATCTTTCAATAAGTAGAATGTATGATCTTTATAAAACCCATTGCACAGAAAACCACTTTAATATTCTTAGTGAATTTATGTACAGGAACATTTTTGTTGAAGAATTCAATTTAGCTTTCAAAAAACCAAATATTGATACTTGTCAGTTATGCGATAAGTTTGAAACTATTTTGAAATGCTCCACTGTGAATGAAGAAATAGAAAATACAATTGAGGAAAAAAATGTACATTTACAAATGGCTGAAATGGCTTATGAGGAGAAAAAAAAAGATAAAGCTCTAAGTACTGTTAACAAAGAAATATTAACTGTGTCATTTGATTTACAAAAATGTTTAGCTACACCATTCTTATCTAGTGGTCTTTCTTTCTACAAGCGACAATTATGGACTTTCAATTTAACTATATATGAGACATATGGTGATAAAAACTATTCATATTGTTATCTATGGGATGAAACTAAAGCAAATCGTGGTGGTCAAGAAGTAGCATCTTGTATTTATAAATATGTTAATGATAAACTTGATAAATGTGATAGTATTAAAGAGATCATCTTTTACAGTGATTGCTGCCCAGGTCAGAACAGAAATATTTATATGGCTGTAATGTTTTTGCACTTAGTTGGTTGTTTGAAAGAAAAAGGAAGAGATCTGATATCCATCATAAATTTTTAATACCTGGTCATACACACATGGAGGCAGATACAATTCATGCAGCCATTGAAAAACAAAAAAAACGTACAATGATAGATATTGAATTTTCAAGAGACTGGGCTATACTCATAAGTTCAGTTCCTAGAAAGCCTCCAATAAATGTAATACAAATGGAGCAATACAACTTTTTAAACTTAAAAGAGTTAATTGGTAAAGTATTTATACATATAAAAATTAATATTGATGGTGAAGCTGTGGGGTGGAATAAGATTAGGTGGATGAAGTACATGACTAATAATTTTGGAAATATTTTATATAAACATTCCTTCTCCTGTGATGAAAACCATACATTTAAAATATTGGACTTGACAAAAAAAACCAGACGTTCTTGTGAATTAGGTGAACTACATGCTCTACACACTAACCTTCTACCACTTGAAGCAAAAAGTTAAAAGACTTACAGTCTTTATTACCTTTTATCAGTGAATCAAGCCGTCCATTTTACTATTCATTAATAAACAACTCCACAACTTGTAGATCTAGTGAAGAAGAAAGTGACTAATTTAATAATAATATTAATAATATTATTTTATATTTAAAAAAATATGAAGTTGTTATTTTGAATATTATTTTATAGTTTGTTTTTAATTTTTTTATATGGTTTGTTTTTATATTTAAGTTTCATGTTTGTGATATTGAAACAAATATTCAAGGCTGAATAATAATAATAATAATATCTTGAATCTTATAAACTGTTACATAAGAAAGTTATTTTTACCCTATTAATATAATATTTTAGTGAGTGTTAATTTATTATATTTATTTTTTAACAAATTATGTTAATATATAAATATTAAATAAATATAAAAATGAAAAATCAATTGTTTTGATTGATTGTTACTAAACCTAAGAAGTGTAAGGCTAGATATAAAAAATATTTTTTATAGATATTGATGATGTGGTTTTAGGGCCAATGTCGCATATTTTTTTATAAATACTGATTTTCATAGGGCCAATGTCAATAAAAAATACTTAAATAAGAACATTAAAAAACCAAATGTATACCATTAGGTAGTATAATATTATATTATGATGATTGCAAAAGGAAAAATGCATACAATAAAAATTCAAATTTATATGCATTTTTGAAGTTAAAAAAAAACGTAATTGTTTATTATCCAAAAGTGTTAAATAGTGAAATTGGCCCTTTTAGACCCAAGGTCCAGATATACAATCATATATATTTAATCACAAACTTTTTACAGTACAAGTATTCACCGATATCGTCAAACTATTCTTCAGACAACGAAATATCAAGTATACAGAAAAATGATGATATATCTATTCTAGCTAAGGTAATTTATAAAATATCTGTCTTCAAATAAAAACAATATTGTATTTATTAACATACGTAATACGCCGCCTTCATCTCATATAATATATTTATCGATGAGAACAATGGATCTAGTAACTGTCTACCACCAACATCCGATGGGTACGATTCGGATAATTGTGGACAGTACCCTCCGTGGTTTATTACACCTAGATATATACAACCTTTGTCAACAAGTGTTGCAGTTGACGAGAACGATGGTCCAACTGTTTTCGTTCAATCACCTCCACCCTCACCATCATTCTTTAACAAGTCCGCAAAAAAAATAGAGCGCTCAACATCCAACACCATTGCGTAACGTAAATCGTAGATTATTATAATATTTATAAAAGTTAAACAATTAAGATAATATGTAGAATAAAAATAAACATGATGTATAAAAAAGTATTTTTATTTATTAATATTAAGGTTTACATTAAATATTTACAAGGTTCTTACTTCTCCATTAAATGGATTATAAGTTATAATTTGATCATGTAATATTAAACAATATGCTGAAGTAGCAGATGAGAACGCTTCATCAACTTCAAGTTCAATCCTGAGGTCTACGGTTGACATTTTCACGTTGTCGTTCTGTCGACTCATGTCGACAACAATGATTGGAGAAAGATTTTTGAAATCCGAACGGTTCAATAGAGGTGTCACATCGTTATATCCATAGTATGATTTCTGGAACTCGGTATATGCGCGATATAATGTAGCTATCTTGTTCTTAGTAAAGTCGCTTTGAAAATCTTCATATGGGAATACTTCAGAGTTTAAATAGACCTTTACGTTTTTAATTTTACAATGATCGAAAAATTACATTGCTTTATTCGAGCTATTTTTCCTGTCGGACTGAAATCCGATAATAACATATCAAGGTTTTTCTAATTTGTTAGATGTCTTTACTTTCCACGAATGCGAAGTGTTTTGAGGTAAAAACGGATATTCACACAGTTCCCACGATATAAACGTACATGTTAGAGGTTTCTGATTGTTGATTACTTTCAACAAGCGAATTTTTTCTCTATCACTCACTTTCACTATAGGCATTCTCCACAATATTTTTGTTATGTTTATTTTAACGTCTTTTAGTTTAGGAGCGTCTACTATTCCATTATTTTTAAACTGTTTAACAGCATTCATATCGATAGATGCTCTATTTAATATAAGTTGTTGATTACAGTTTAATAAAATACGTTTATAATTTCGCAAAAACCAAACAAATCTTTAAGATTAATACATCCATTAAAATTTCCATTATCGATAAAGTCTTTATTACCATTTTTAATTTCACTATCCCAGGCAGCGTTATGATGCAATGTAATATTTGTTTTATTATACGAGCAATATCCTTTTAATGTAGTCGAAATACCTGGGTTAACAAGTTTTTGAATTTGAGTACCGTTTATTTCATATTTCATTTCAGAGAAAAGAAATGACAGTCCGTTGTTTATAAATCTAATTTCTTCAGTTATTTCTGTAGGTTTGGTTATTGTACCCTCGATTTAAATATAACTCTCACATGGTAAAGTATAAGACTCTGTGTTATGTAAAGCAATACGTACTTCATCGTTATCGGAGAGGGCAGATGTTGAATAAGGTAAAAAAGAATGATATTCAATTTGAGTTATTTTACAATCATCGGTGTATTCAGCCGTGACATCTAAATACATATCATCCATATTAAATAGCGTTTAGCGAGCGTAGAAAAGTCACATTTTCTGGTGTTAGACTATGTTCAACTAGTTTACGTTTAGTATATTTCTTCTTAGGAGTTGTTACCTTGATAGTGTTTCTAACACGACTAACAGGTTTTACATATGCATTCGTATTTATATTATAAAATTGTAAGTCCATCACGAGTCTTGAATTAATAATCGTATTGATACTGGTTCACCTCGTAGATCAATCAACTCATTATCTTGATTTTTTAAAATTATACTTGCATGCGTTATAGATGTAGCATTGAGAGAATAAAACACCAAATGTGTTGGAACCTCTATTATTTTATAGCCTGGAGGTACATTCGGATAAAACTCATGTATTGTATGACACTGCTTACCGTTGATGAATGAACCCATAACCAGATTTGAAGCGATATATATAGTTTGTTTTGGTAATATTAACCAACGTATCTAATACGTGATTGATATTAGCATCATATTTACCATTTTTAAACCCTAATAACTAACCAATACTATTAGACATGGAAAAATCTACAGTTTCACTGCAAAACATTAAACATTTTAATGTATTATTATCTGCTCTCAATACGAATAAAATATCCAACTTGGGTAATACACGCTTTATTGCCGCCTCAATTTCTTTCAACTCGTAAGAGCCTGTAGGTATTGTGTAATAGTATGAATATCAGTAAAATTTGACGAATTTAAAACGTGATGAATACAGGAAGCAATCTCATTTGAACCTTCATCGTATTCATTTTCAGTCCAACAGAAACAGGTGACTGTATTAGGATTTAATTTGCTTTTAGAAGTGCCTCTCACAACAGTAAAGTTAAACATGTAAATTTGTCGAGAATAGTACGCTTGCTGATCGGGAACTTTCGGTAGAACTTGATTTTTTTGACAATCAAACGAAAAAATCACGACACCTTCTTCAGGTTCCCTTAAAATTTGGTAAAATGCTTCTGCTTTCATTTTATGCACCTTTTTCTCCGTCAATAATCTAGCCTTGGTATCCTGATCATTGCAACTTTTAATTTTTTCGGTCAACTGTAAGCATGTTGAGCAAACGTCAGTCCTAGGCGTGCCGAAACCTATGTTGTATTCGGTGTTAAAAATTAACCTAAAATAACTCTCTTTTACTGGAAAGTTGATGTTTTCCTTCACGTACATTTTCCACATCAATCTAATATTCAAAGTGGAGCTGAGATATAAACGAGAGCTGTGTCCTCGGGAATAGTGAGATTCAATTGCCTTAAATTTGTTTATAAATTTCATAACTGAATCTCTCTGGGCTCTGTTCATTTCCAATTTTCTATCGCCTCCACGATTCTCCTTGGGTGGTAAAGAGGTATTAAAAAAGTTTCTAGTGACAGTGTCAATTCTTCTTCTAGTTATGCATGTTTGTGCAACACCACCGTTGCTCCGCTGGACATCGCGTCGGGTGTCGAACATTCGCGAAGTTGACCCCCGACCCCTTCCACCACCCTGGATCACGACAGTGGCGCGCTTCCAGCCGCGGGCTATCGCCGCAAGCCATTTCTCTCCGTACGTCCGTGCTTGGCCGGTCGTCGTTTTTGCGTTTCGTACCCGCGCCATATTTTGCCGTTGTGTCGTGTTCGTCCCCGGATCCATCCGGAAAACGCGTTTGTCTTTCGTTTACACGCTTACCTCCGCTTACTCGCCGTTGTACATACGCGCGTGCTCTTTCGTCGGATTTAGTCTGTGCTCGGCCGTTTCGACCACGTTTGTGTCAACGCGCCAGTTCGGTCCTGTTGTCAGTACCGTCGATTCCGAAATTCATTCACCGTACGTGTGACTAACCACCGACCGCGTTCTTATTATACCTTGCTCGATTGTCGCGTGGTTGAGTGCGTATTTGCATCCCCGTTCGCCGGTCCCTAGTGGTTCGTGATCGGCCGATTTTGTGTTGTCACGTGGTTTCCCACTGTGCCCGGTTCCCTGCGGTACGCCGTTACGCCGCGAGCGCCGCATCAGGCAGGTGTGCCAATTCGGTTATCGCCGGTGCGTCGATCAGTTCAGGCCACCGCCGTTGCTGTCCGTTGGTACCAGTGTCGTCGCGTCAAGGAGTCAGCTGGTATCAGTCTTTATCATCATCTTCGTCGTGCAGATAAGACCAACCTTGTTATTGTTTATATATATTATTTTGTACACCGCCATTCCCAAATCGTAGGTTTTGTTGTAAGATATGATCATATCCCCCTGTGTATCATACTATTGTTATTATATGTGTCGGCAATAATAAGTTGATTCGTGCCACCAGCGCACACCATTCAATTTGTGTACGTTTTTTTTTTTTGTTTATGATTAGTCTCACAATTAAGGTTACCTACATCCTATTCACACACAGGTTACTAGATATTCTTACCCGTCGCAAGTGTCGTAAGGCCAGCTAACGATAGGACGTCAATAGCTCCGTCCGGTGCGCAAACAATTCATAAAATGTCCATAAAAGCTTTTTTACTAACAGGCAAAATAGTTTTTTGCAGAGTGAGGACGAAAAATTGCGCTTGAAATACTTTTTGAGTATGTCGATCATTTTTTGGTCGTTTACGCTTTATAGGAACAGTTTTACAATATTTCAAAATAAAATTGTCTTGCACTATTTTTTCTTTCGTTTCGTAAAACTTCGAATGGAACTCTTTTATTTCAGTCATAGTAATGGAAGTACACTGAAATGCATTTGTTTTATGTCCACAAGTTGGGTAAACTGGAAGCGTATGTGGACTATACCTAAAAAAAGATAGGCATTACCCATAAGTTACGTCAAAGAAAAAATAAGTTCAGACGGGATAAGAGCCTTATAATGGGGTTAGTGCATATTCAGGTTGTATTGTAAAATATAATATTTTTAATTTTAATATTAATAAGTAGTATGGATATTAAAAATTGTTCAGAAGTATACCTAATGATAATAATTATAATAATTTCCATGTCCAGGTTTACAAATAAAAATAAAAAGGTTTAAAATGCATATTTTTTTATGACTATTTTCTATATTATTATATAACACTAACCGAATTTTTTTCTGCTGGTTTCTCTTCCATTCAGCTGTATTTCGTATCCTTTTTCTGGTTTTATTGTCGGTTGTAGGAGTAATATTAACTTCCATTATTTTTGTATTAAATTTTAAACAGAACACACGTCATACACAAAAAACTATACGCATGAACGAAATATAATAATATTATATTATACACGGACAAAAGACACGATGTAACGTTCACAACAGCGCACAGTCAACTGAAAACGTAATATTCTATAATAAAATATTATTGACAATGATCATTAAGACGTCATTATCGATAAGCGAAAACCCGCTCAAACGGTGTACAATGTATTTATAAATCTATTTTTATAGTAAAACTCGTAAAAAAGTAATATTTGATTAGATATTGTACGTATTGTAACTAAAAGTTATTTTTAAGCATAAATATATACTGGAGAATGACCATTTTGCTCGGCAATAGTGAGATTGTACGTTTTGAAACAAACTTGTTCAAGGAGATTGTACTTTTTGAATCTAAATGCAATTTTCAATCTTAAAATACACTGGAGATAGACCCTTTTGCTCAAAAATAGTAGGTTATTCGAATTCAGCGCTGACAATTGAATACGCAATGATATCTATCTCAGTTTTCATGAAACATGGAGAATGTACACTTTGAAACTAGAGCCCTCATATTACAATCTCCCGACTCCACGTACGGGGGAACCCGCCTAACCGTCAGTACTATAGGCGTCTACAGCGCTCCCAGTGTTCATCTGTCTTCCCAATACAATATTAAACAAAAAGAGGAGCGCGCAACTGGTAGTGGCTGATGCTCTGATACCACGGTTACATTAGTCATTGTTGTGGGTCGCCACACTGATGAGTGATAACATTGTGGCGAACCAAAGTTTCACCACGATATTCTTCCCAGTCGGTCACACCGCCTACCACCCGGCACCTTGGCGTCCGTTGCGACGGCCGAATTGCCGAGCGGCAAAGGGCCACTGCGGTGAGTTCCCTCACGAAAAAAAATTACATTGAATACAAAAATCCTTCCCACTTTATTCAGACTTAGGACTGACAACTTAAATGTAGTTGGTTTAGTTAAAATTTGTTTGTTTTTGTGTTGCATAAAAAAAGTACAATCAATTTTTTTATTGAATCTAGTCCAAATATATAATAAAAATTCACATATATAATTGTATAGGCATAAAATAATAATAGTTATAATAATTATAATAATAGTAATAGAAAAAGTAAAATTTTATTTGTCTTATTACGAAAGCTCAAACCCTTCATATTGTCATACTGTGTAAATTATTTTAACTTATAATCTAATATATTTTGTTATTGATATAGTTTCCCCCTAGTATTTGGGCTAGTGTTAGTTCTGCCGATACAAGTCTTACTACAAACGCTTGCGAAAGTACAAATAATATGTGGACCATACCTACACATTATATTATGAATTTTTATTATATATATGGACCAACTACGTTTAAGTTGTCAATCCTAAGTCTGAATAAATTTTCGTGTGGGAACTTACACACGGGTGTATTTTTTTCCATGAGGGAACTTACATATGTACCCGCTTACCTGCTATGTTTCGTGTGGGTACTTACTAAACCCTTGTGGCACTGCCTCCCAAGATCCTAATAAACCTAATAAATGTAACATGGTATATGTTATATGAATATAATTCATAAAACTAAAAAAAAAATAAAATACTCATTAAGTGGTAAAGTAATTCATATTTATTACTTTACCGATAAATTACTTACTTTAAGATACTTTACCAAAGTAAAATTACCGACTTACATCACTATTCAAGATAGACGTCCTATTAAAAGTAACTATCATGATAGTACTATCTGTGATACTTATCAGTAAGTAATATATTGTATTCTGTTGGCTGCGGGCGCAGCAAATTTGAATTTTACTTTTATATTATAATAGCCTAAGCTTTGTAGTACCTGACCAAGACTTATTTTCGACATGATTTATGGGCTTGACGTAAATTATAGTATAGTATTAAAGTACAATTGTAGTTTTATAGATAGTACAGGATATAGATAATTGTTGCAAAACTGGTATTTAATATTTTCCATAATTCTTTCTTGAATTTCAGTTTAGACCTACCTACTCAACGAATTCAGCTGGTTTTTTTTTGATTTAGTAATTGAATCATTCATTTCATTTAAATTGGTTTTCTTAGTAGTCTGGCAATATTTTAAATTATGCCAAAGTGGGCAAAGTACACCGGGAAGTTTGTGAATTAGTGGGAAAATAAACCGGAATTTCAAGTAAGTAGGTAGCTATTAAGTATAGACTAGTATAGATTTTAATAATTAATAAACTTAATATTAATTAATTTCAATATTTTAATGGATTTAATTTAGGCTAGCTCAAAAAGGCCACAGATGAACAATCAGCGAATAATGACTTCAAAGAAGCTCACAGTTCAGTTTGTAAAACAGTACTGAGAGCACACAACGGTGATCTGTTAAGCCATAGTAAGATTGCAAAACATGTTTTCAAAATTAAATCATTAGTTGTTCATACATAACCAAAGTTAAATGCTTATGGTAAGAATTTTGTTTTTATATTTATTGCATGAACGTTTATTGTATAAGTAAATTTATTATATTAGGAGTATCCAACGTATCCAGAGAAAATAAAACAAATAGACAATATGCTTGCATTCATTGACTCGAAGTATCGATCATATTGGTGAGATGTTGAAGGTATTTGGGAAAGGCTCAAAATTAGAAAATTTAAAAATGCATAGAACTAAATGCTCAAAGTAATACTAAATTTATTATCGCCAGCTATAGTTGAAGATCTAATTACAGACATCGGAGAAATGGGGTATTCCTTGATAGTACATGAATCAACAGATGTATCTGTTATGAAGTATATAGCATATTGTATCCGGTATGTTAGTAAACCAACAAACCAAATTCGAAATGAGTTTTTGGGCTTGGTTGTAGTTGAACGGGCTACTGCAGTAGCATTATATGATGGTACAGTTTAATTTTTGAAGCGGTTAAAACTAAATCCCAAAAATTTAATCGGGTTAGGTGTTGATGGCGCTAGTAACTATGGGGTATGAATCATTCACATTTTACGCTATTAAAAGAAACATCTACAGGACTTCAATTAATTAAATGTGTTTGCCATTCTCTTAACACATGTTCTTCTAAGGCATCTGAAAATCTACTTAGTCATATAGAATTTATGCTAAGATAGTCTGTTTCTTGGTTTTCACACAGCCCTCTTCGTCAAATAGAATACAGTAGACTTTACAAGATAATAAATGGTGCAGAATGTAAACAAAGGTGTTAGGTTGAACTGTGTGCTACTCGATAGTTGGCTTTTTATAATTGTATGAAATTTGTTCTAGACCAATGGCTTGAACTTAAGACTTGTTTCCAAATGGCAGCACAAAATGAAAAGTGCATGAACATTTTATGAAATGTATAAAGATAATAAAAATTTGTTATATTTTAATTTTTTGAAACCAATTTTAAAAGAAATAACTGATATTAACTTGGCATTTCAAAGCATTAATTCAGATATTACCGAAGTATATGGAAATTTAAAATTATTTTTGATGTTGGTAGTTAAAAGAATTATAAAGCCTATTTTTCTTCGTGATGACGTGTGTCCAGATGCTTTGATTATTGAAGAAATTGACAGGGTATCAAAACCTTTGAAAAACCCTCTTGCACGCGTACCTTTAGAAGCCGTCGATTTTGGTTATGCATTTAGTGAGTTTGCTAACAAAAACAACATTTCACCAGAGTCTTTAAAGAACGTTCAAAATCGCTGTTAAGCATTATTGTTACGCTTTGCAGAAGAACTTCTAAAACGACTACTACATAACATTAGAACTATTCAAAAACTACGAGCTTCTTGATCCAAAAATGGTTCTATCACCTATTCCACCTAAATTTGGTGATATACCGCTTGAGCTTTTAAGTAATAACAGTCTATACAAGTATTAGTATTAAATAATTAATAAATTATGATATTTTGTAGGATACAGTGCGGATTTAGAGGTATTAGAAATACAGTGGAGAAATCGTTTATCTTTAAGTTATGATATATGTGATTTATCAACTCATTTAATTATCTTCATTCATTGTGAATGACAAGATATTACCTAGAGTCAAGGATTTTAAGGCTGTGAATGACAGAATTTGCTATATTGAGTTGGAGTGCCGATTAATGTGATACTAATTAATGGATATGCAACAAATGAAGACAAAGATGATGAGGTCATAGATATGTTTTACGAAGATTTGGATAACGTATGTGATATGGTACCGAACAATAAAGTGAAAATCTTACTAGGGGATTTCAATGCTAAAATAGGACAGGAAGTAATATATAGACCAACGATTGGGAGACAGAGCCTTCATAAAGTTTCAAACAATAATGGTACAAGATTGGTTAATTTTACAGCCTGGCAGCTGTAGTTCGTTGAATCCGGCGAAGCAAACCGGATTCGTAGGGAGCAGCAGCAACTCCTGCCTGCCGCACACCGTCTATTGCCAAGTGTACTCGAAGGTTAGGCGAGTCAATATTTAACCTTATAAATATATAAGTCGTCTATTATAGATACAAATCTATCCGCACGAAACGCTACAAAGAGAAACGTTTGCGACTAGTTTGCGCGGAGTCCGTCAGTCATATTTACAATTTAGACGAGACAGGAATATCAACTGTACAGAAAACTGAAAAAGTAGTTACTCTAAAAGAGAAAAAAACAAATTGTAGCCATTACATCTGGTGAACGTGGGACATTGGTTACGATGTAATTGGCTGTCAATGCTACGGGTAATTTTGTTCCTCCAACGTTTATAACCCCTAGAGTTAACTATAAAGATTTTTTCATAAAAGCTGGTGCGACTAGTTGTATCGGTTTTGCTTACAAATGAGATTGGTTGTAATATTTATGAAGCATTTTGCAAATCATGTACGACCATCGGTTGATAGAAAAGATACATTGTGTTATCTAATTCATAACAATAGTATTAAATTTAAAAGTACTTGATCTTTAACAGTTATGAAGAAATTTTATACTGTCATCTACAGAATTCCACCGAGTAACATTTCGTGTTTTGAGATATACACCTATAGTATTTTTTATTATGTCAGTAACTTGGGTAGAACGATTATGCTTATTGAAAATATCATTCATTTCTGCAAAAGTTGATCAACTTTTGTGCGGGCCCTGAACAGGGACGACCCGAAGGACCACTCGGTGATGCCCGAGCACAATTTATTATATTAATGTTGGCCAATGTCCCCACTAACGCCGCATATGTCCCTGGGTAGGCAAATATATGGACTCGCGCCTGACAGTGAGACGGGTAGGCAATTCTACGCACGTCGACAACAATGGCAGGGAAGGGAGTGACCTAACGAGGAAGGAGGATGATGCAAGTTAGTTATGGGGAGGGTGTCTCTGTGGTCGAGTCGTTTGGTGCAATTACCACAGAGCTCACAACAAAACAGGGTAAGACTTAACCACTAACTTAACCTACTGAAGTCTTGAGAAGGTGGTCTGGACGTCCTAGGCGGCCGCTCACATAACAGATATTATGTTGCTGGCGGTCTTACGCTGCGGCACTGTCCTTGACGGAGACGTGGACGACGGTAGTGGAAAGAATATGGGTAATAAAGTAGGTACTCACGATTAATTTGTTGTTACAGGTTTATTTCTGACGGGTCGCCCAATGCGCCCTCATGAGTATAATTTATTGTAGTAATCCCCGTAAGCGACGGGTGCGCACAATGCGACTTAATAAAAGACAATATATATAGGTAAACGCTTCAATAGTGGAACAATAGTAGATATACGAATACACAAAAACCGTAAAAGACGGGTGCGCACAATGCGAATTAGTAAAAAAAAAATATATATATATACTACAATAGCGGAAAAAATACTAATATACGTGTGTACACAACAAGTAGTTGATATCGACAAAAAAAACAATAATAATTATAATAATAATAATGATAAAAAGGGCGTTGGCCGCAGAATGTAAACAATAACAAAAAAGATAATACAATAATTCTATGCGGCAACGGGTCAACCGATAGTAGGTACTAGGTGACAACAAACACAAAGAGATTAAATAATAATAACAATAAGAATATTTGACAATTAACGGAATGAGAGGTGTATAAATGGAGAGGGAGCTGATAGGAGCAGGTCATCGTCGCCGTGCGTAATTGCACACCACGACGCGCTAATTGCTTGGCGCGAACAACTTTGTTTTTTTTATATTGGTAAGAGAGTAAGTGGCACAATCTGATCCTAATTAACTGTTATTCACCCACTGAAGATAAAAATGAGGAGATAAAAAATGTATTCTTTGATAATTTAGACATGCTATACGATTCTTTACCAGCTGATAAACCGAAAATAGTGATCGGAGATTTTAATGCAAAAATTGGAAAGGAAACGATATATAAACCAACAATAGGATCTGAAAGCTTACATGAAGAATCTAATGATAATGGCTATAGACTAATCTCATTTGCAGCTGCTAGAAACATGACTATAAGTTCAACATGTTTCCCGCACAAGAATATTCATAAATAAACATGGATTTCTCCATGTGGATATGTAAGAAACCAAATAGACCGCATAGTAGTTGATTCACGGATTAAGTCCTGTATAAGAGATGTAAGAAGCATGAGAGGGAGTAGTGCTATGTCAGATCATTTCCTCGTAAGAGCAAAAATAAATATCAGAATATCTACAGAGTGGCGAAAGAAACAGAAACATAAAAGGAAAATAGATAGAGATGCACTGAAAACATCAACTGCTAAAGTATATCAAGAAAAGTTAATGTCGAAAATACAGAATATACAAGAAAGGCCAAATATAAGTGAAATATGGAAAGAAGTAGAACAAACAGTAAAAACCACAGCTGAAGAAGTACTTGGGTACATACCAGAAAAAACAAGGAAAATGTGGTTCAATGAAGAATGTAAAAGAGTTTACATGAAAAAGATAGAGCCCGCATGAAAGTACTACATGAACCCAATGAAGATAACAAAAGACTGTTGGCACTTAAACAAAGAGCGGTAAAAAAGGTGATTAGATCGAATAAGAGACTATGGGAAAAAGAACGCATACAAAATATAGAAAATAATAGAAATAGCCATTCGAAAATTTTTTTCAGAAAAGCAAATGAAGTAAGACATGGATACAAGCCCAGACCAAATGTTATGAGGAAAAGTGATGGAACTCTTCTAACAGGCAACAAAGAGATCGCATGCGAATTCAAAGATATGTTTGCAAACCTTTTGAACCAGCCAATAATCAATATCACTGTAAACGAGCTAACGACAGTAGAACAGCTACTCGTAGCCCCGTCAAAAAATGAATTAGAAATGGGATTAATATGCTTAAGAATGGTAAAGCACCAGGCGTAGATGAAATAGTATCGGAATGTTTAAAAAGGGTGGACCATGCTTACTAAACCAACTTCATAAATTAATAAACATAATATGGGAACAAGAGGAAATACCAGAATCATGGAGAGTATCCATCCTATGTCCTGTTTAAAAAAGGAGATATCATGGAGTGCGAAAATTATAGGGGGATCTCCTTACTCAACACAACTTATAAAATTCTCTCCAACATTCTTCTGATCAGAATCAATCCTTATATTAAAGAAATAATAGGAGAATATCAAGCTGGGTTCATGATAGGGAGATCAACAGTTGATCAAATCCACATAATCAAACAATTAGCTGAGAAGAGTCACGAGTTCAATAAAGACATCCACCTTATGTTCATAGACTACAAAGCAGCATACGATTCGATTAATAGGGAAAAACTATGGAATGTCATGAACAAAATGGGAATACCAGCAAAATTAGTCAGAATGATAAGAGCGTGTGCATATGAGTCCAAGAGTAAAATAAGTTTTGGAGGAGAGGTATCAGATGAGTTCCCAGTGACAACCGGACTCAGACAGGGAGACGCCCTATCGCCAGCTTTATTTAATATCGCCTTAGAATCAGTTATACGAAAGGTACTAATCCAAGCCAAAGGAATAAAAATGAACAACAATAACGAACTAACCGTAGTGGCTTACGCTGACGACATAGTCCTCATTGCCGAATCAGAGGACGATCTGAGAAATACAACTAGCATTCTACTAAATGAATGTAAAGAGATTGGTTTAAAGATAAATGAGTCAAAAACAAAGTATATGATACTATCGAGAAGAAATCACAATATTAGCTATTTAAAAGTTGATGATTACAAATTTGAAAGGGTACAGAGCTTCAAATATCTGGGCACAGAGATCAATGAAAGTGCTAATAGCCACGAAGAAGTTAAAAAACGAATTATAGCAGCAAATAGATGCTACTATAGTCTAATGCCACTTTTCAAATCAAGATTACTATCAATAAATTCTAAAATAACGTTATACAAAGTCATAGTCAAACCGGTTGCCCTGTATGCATGTAGTACATGGGCCACGACAAAATCGGACAAAGGAAAGTTAGGAGTTTTCGAGAGAAAGATATTAAGGAAAATCTTCGGTCCAAAGAGAAATAACGATGGAGAATATGAGGTGAGAGGCAACAGGGAATTGTTTGATTTATACAAGAAACCTACAATTGTTGGGTCCCTGAAGAGTACAAGTTGGGCAGGACATGTATGGAGGTCAGAGGGAATGATTGGATCAATAACTAATTGGAAACCCGACACTAAGAGGCCTCGAGGACGCCCCAGACAAAGATGGGTGGATAGAGTAAAGGAAGACCTGAAACTCCTGAACGTAAGAAACGCAGAAGAATGTGCAAATGATAGTGTTTGCGCCGCTGCCGATACTCGCTCGATTTAGATAGGTCGGTCGTAGGGCTTCGCGGGCACGACACACCACACACACCACACACACACACACTTACAAACATGCACAGTTTATCAAAGTTAATTATTATTGTTGAATTGTGAATATATAATATTATTATTATATATCGTCTCATGTCCATAATTTATGTTTTATCAGTACGTTTTTGTTCCTCGTTCTCGCGGCACACGGATGCGTCGCGAATTTGTATTTTTTGTTAGTTGTGTCAGAAATTCGCATGATTGATATTATTATTATTATTGTAAAGCCTTTGCTATCAATGTTATTATTGTGTGTGCATGTGTGAAAGTCACATTGTTGAATATTATTATATAGACGCCATCAGTGCACCGTCGAACTGTGAGTTTAAAGGCATATTTTGTATTGTTAATTATTTATTATTATATTTTATGCAGCTCTAATAGCTTGCCTATTATTTATTATTATACTTTTATGCAGCTCTAATAGCTTGCCTATTATTTATTATTGTACTTTTATGCAGCTCTAATAGCTTGTCTATTATTTATTATTATACTTTTATGCAGCTCTAATAGCTAGCCTACTATTTATTATTATATCCTTGCGTTGCTGTAATTATTATAAATTTTATAAAAATTATTATTATGACGTCATATATTATACAGCAACATATTATTATTATATTTACCATTTTTTATTATTTAGTATAAGTACACACACACACACAAATACACACACACACACCCACCACACACAAGCACTCTGGTCTTGCTCGGCGAACCCGTCCACTTCCTTAGAGTCGCTAAACATCATAATATATACACACAATTACACAGGTCGGTTGGTGTGTAGTAGTGGTACAGTGCACGAAGCATTTTAGTGACCGGGCACACGACCTATAATCGTTGTCGTTCCCGGCGCAAACAGATAGAGAAGAATGGAAACAATATGTTGTTGCGGCGATGGGCCTTAAGGGCCTGTAAAAGCCTAGGAAGAAAGAAGAAAGAAGAAGAGTAATGCAATTTCGGAATCCTATGAAATAATGTAATAGACATTAAATTATATAATTAATACTTCTACTGTAATAGTCATGTTTCTCTAAAAACCAAATACACATTATCATAATACTGCTGAGTAGTATGATTTGGGGAGTTCTGACCGCTGACCTCTCTGATCCGTCCGACCCCTCTGACCCGACTGACCCTTCTGAACCGTCTGAATATCATGTACGTGTGTGACATGTATTTCCCCCGCCAACGTGGGCCGCCGCATTTCACGTACGCGAATTATATTTTTACCTTTGAAAAATACGAGGTTACCTATGCAATGCCGCCTATCACATTCAACGCGTATGCTCCCAGTGTTGTAGCTTGAAACATATCGGGTGAAGCATCCAAATGTATAGGTGTCAACGAACGAAGCCATTCATCCATCTGTGATTGTTGTGGCGGCGAAGGAGAAGATGACATACCGTCTATCAGATTCAGCACGTATGGTCTCAACGACGACGACGACGACGACGACAACGAGCGAAGCCATTTATCCACCTGATATTGTCGTGGCGGTGAAGGAGAAGATGACATACCGTCTATCACATTCAACGCGTATGCTCCCGGTGTTGTAGCTTGAAACATATCGGGTGTTCGCGACTCGTATATCGGGCCGTATCTGTGAGGTCGGTGTTGATGTACCCACTCCGCGATTAGGCCGATGTCGGCGGTTTGCGGATGGGTGCGCGTTGTGTCACGTGTTTTTGCGTGCGTCCGAACCGTCCGTCGTGTGTCCGGTGTTGGCATTTTTCTCAGTTCACCGTTGTCTCCGTCGCCGTACGTCCGGCAATTTTCGTAGCGTGCGTGTTACTGCCGCCTATTGTCCGTGTTGCGTCTAGCGTGCGTGTTACTGCCGCCTATTGTCCGTGTTGCGTCTAGCGTGCGTGTAACTGCCGCCTATTCTCCATGTGTCGTTAAGATCGTGGTGCTGTACTGCTGTGTATCATTCGTCAGTTGAGTACAAGTTTGAAGGCGACCGGTACGACGCTGACACCAGTACATTGCTGTTTTTTTTTTTGCGAATTTTGTTACCGTCGTATATTGCGACGTGTAAATATCGTGACCATCCGGACCAGTACAACATCAATTAGTTACGGCCAATATTGCGCTCGTCGTGTACAAAATTGAGTGTTTGTTTCGACGTCGTGTCGTGTGGAGCAAGGGGTACACGTCCGCACCGACCTATTATACTATTGCCGTCGTCGAGCAGCTGTCGTCGGACCTGCCCATAATCGGTTACCAACTTCACATATCATGGTCGTATTATCATTATTGTATATTGTATAGTTTACGTGTCCCCGTGACCTAGTTCCGTTATTATTATTATTTATCGTCATTTGTAATTATTATACGTACGCAACACTAGGGTTGTTGACGATTATTATTATTAGTTTTACTGTGGAGACGTCCACCCCCCAATTTATAAATTGTTATATTATTATTTTCGGTTGATTGATAATATTATTATATCACCATTGTATATAAAATTAAATTAGAGTTATTCTTTATCCATTGGTATTAATATCCTACTTGAAAAGTACGAGTCTTTGGGGCTAACTGTGCATTAAGAGCTCCATTGGCGAACATCGGGTGAAGCATCCAAATGTATAGGTGTCAACGAACGAAGCCATTCATCCACCTGAGTTTGTCGTGGCGGTGAAGAAGAAGATGACATACCGTCTATCAGATTCAGCGCGTAAGGTCTCGGCGACAACGAGCGAAGCCTTTCATACGTCTGCGGTGGAGAAGGCATTGCAGATGGTGATTATGCCCTGTTCCAATTATTATTTTGAATCTGCAACTCTTGGTAGGTAACGAGTCCACTATCTTCGGATTGAGTCTAAATAAAATGTATTATTTTATATTATATCGAGTCTAAAGTAGTAATTTTATTTAAAAACTTACCATCTGAATATCTAAAGGGAGAGTCTCGTAATGCAGGAGGGCTCCACGGTGAGAACACAATCCGTTGTGCACACTGACTGAAATCAAACGCCGGAGTAATGGGTCTTGGGGTAATGGGCCTCGGGGTAATAGGTTTTGGTAACGGTCTATTACCCCGCTAAAATCAGATTATGCAAATTTTAAAAATAATTTAAATATAATATTTAAAAAAATATATTTATATATACTTACTAATACGAATGGCGAAAAAAAAAATCAGGTGGGGAATTTTCTGGAAGTGTCGCTGTAAGAACTCTGATGTAGCTAACCTCGCTAAACCACGGCATACTAGGCGACGAATCATTTGACATCTAAAATCGAGTTATACGTAAGTCTCGAATAATTTATGAATAATGTAAAAAAATACTTACGGTTTCCAGGCGCGAGATACGATAATCACACAAAAAAATAAAAAATAGATATTGCTGGTAAATACAAATCGTAAATATGTTTGTGTGTTGTAAGACTGAAAGTATACGACAGAGCTAACGAAAAAATAATATTATATGAAAATCACAAGGTAAAAGTCTGGCCAATCACCGCTAACTATATGGCGTCCAAAGGACAATATACATCCGTTCAGACGACCACCGGCGTTTATCATTCGATTAACCTGCCGGCGCCTATACAGTCGGCGCCATTCAGTATACATGCTCCTTCATCAACTTAACGTACGCCCTCTCTATAATTACTCTAATATCGCTGTATTGAAAAATTTCAACCGCCGATGTCTTAAACGCCCTATTTTCAGACAAGTTTACAACAATGGGCCGGTTGTAAGTAGCGGTAGCCTCAAGTTTCAAGTGTCTGAAAATGATCAAAGTGAAGGTCTATGCGATGTGGCGGGTAAGATTTATCTTTTATAAATATTAAAGATAAAACTTTGTTTTTTAATAATATTTTTATTTCGAAGGTGTTGTTGACGTATCGGCTCAACGTGCACGACAAAGTGTTATACAGTTCGCGCCTCGTATTGCCCGGCCTACTCCACAAGGTCATATTCAGATTGCTCCTCAAATATTTGTTCCTGATGTCCCGGCCGGTGGATCAAACACGGCTTCCAACAGTTCACCATCCAGTGACGATATTCGTATTCCCGTGATGGATGAAAATCAGGACTTGGAAGATACTATTGCAGGTTAGTTTTATTTTATTTATTCATCGCAAATTGATTTTTAAATACCCTCTGATTTTATTTTATCCATTGAGGATTATTTTAAACTAGTCAATTTTATTAATCAGATTTTAAAAAGAAATGTCATTAGATTTTTTGTATCATTAGCGAGATTAATTAGATTTTTTAATTTGATTCGAGATAATATCAGATATTAATATTAGGTTTTTTTTTATTTTATTTTTTAAGATTCATACACTACCAACAAAAACGGTAAACGTGTTTCCACCGCCAACACCGTGTCGGCTGCTAGGGCGAAAAAAACGCGCATGAGGATGGTGAAGACCCCCGGGTTTACGGAAATTTCGTCGTCCGCGAGCCGTAAAATCGTGTGGTATTACGCTAAAAATATCAACAACGTACAAAATTATTTAGACTTTCTCCGCTCACTCAAGCCTGAAATAATAAACTTAATGGAATCCCACGTACATCACCATGCGATTAAATTTAACTTGGAACTTGAGGCTACTTACAACCGGCCCAACGTTGTAAACTTGTCTGGAAATAGGGCGTTTAAGACATCGGCGGTTGAAATTTTCCAATACAGCGATATTAGAATAATTATAGAGAGGGCGTACGTTAAGTTGATGAAGGAGCATTTATACTGAATGGCGCCGGCAGGTTCATCGAATGATAAACGCCGGTGGTCGTCTGAACGGATGTATATTGCCCCTTAGACGCCATATAGTTAGCGGTGATTGGCCAGACTTATACCTTGTGATTTTCATATAATATTATTTTTTCGTTAAATAGTTTTTACTTTATAGTATTGGTAAATGTACTAGATTTTATTACAGAAATATGTTGATGAGTTATCATAATGATGTCGAAAAGTATAAAAAAAAAAAATGTAGAGTAGCAAACTACAGTAAATTTACAAAAAGAAGTTATCAAAATGAATCCAACAAAGCAAATGATTGAGGAAGAATTTAAACGAAAATTTAATGAAAAACTGTCTGGTCTTTTTACTTCCACACAAATTAGTTTAATATTGCGTCCAAAACAAAAGGTATATAAATTAAACAGATATTGCATCAACTATCACTTTACGAAGCTTATCTCCAAAAGCCTATACATATTTAAGATTAAAACTGCAATACCCTCTACCAGGTAAATAAATTAAATACTTTAGGGCCCTTTAGACCAGGGGTCTGCAACCCGCGGCCCATGGGCCGCATGCGGCCCGCGTAGCAATTTTATGCGGCCCGCGATAATAATTTATAGTTAGTTTAAAAATATTATACAACACGTTATCTTTGCTGATAAAAATTGGGATTTCTCACGAGAAGTTAGTTATACAATTATTGAACAAAAATAGATATTATGTAAAGAAACATTGTACACGTTATCTACGTTTCGTTAAACATCGATAATAATTTATTATACAAAACGAAATACGACTTAGTATTGATTTTCTAGTGAAGTGTAATCGTCTCAATTTTGTGTTTAAAATTTTTGTACGTGTAACTATGGCTCCTAAACGAAAAATTAACGATGAGCATCGTGTTTTTAAAGAAGATTGGACCGAACTTTTCTTTTTTATCGAACACGGTGGTAAATTATTATGTTTAATTTGTAATAAAACCATAACAGTAATGAAAGAATACAACGTCAGGCGACATTACGACAATGAGCATAAAGCAAAATTTGAAAACTTAACTGGTGAATTAAGACAAAACAAAATAAAACATTTTTTAACATCTCTTAGTAGCCAGCAAAATATTTTCAAATCTCAAAATACACGTAACGAAGCGTCTGTACGAGCAAGTTATGTAGTTGCTGAAATGTTGGCAAAAAACAATCGCCCTTTTACTGACATTGAGTTTTTTAAAAAGTGCATGTTAGCTGTAACGAATGAAGTATGTCCAGAAAAAATAAAACTATTTGAAGAAATTAGTCTTTCGACTCGAACGTGTGTGAGGCGAACTGAGGAATTGGGAAATAATTTATTTTCCCAATTAAAAGATATCATACCGTCATTAGACTGTTTTTCGATAGCTATTGATGAGAGCACAGATATTTCTGACACAGCTCAACTTTTAATATTTATACGTGGTATAGACAAGGAGTTTAATATTTATGAAGAGTTAGCAGATATCTGTAGTATAAAAGGCACTACAACAGGTGAAGATATATTTAAAAATATAGAAAATTCATTCGAAAAATTAGGGCTTTCGTTGAAGAAATTAATAAGTATTACTACTGACGGAGGAAAAAATATGAGTGGCATACATAAAGGTTTTGTTGGGAGAATTAAGACTAAAATGATTGATAATAAATTTGAAATGCCCATGGTTTTTCATTGTATCATACACCAAGAGGCACTATGTTGCAAAGTCTTGGCTTGGAAAAATGTCATGGATACAGTTATATCAACCATAAACTATATACGAAAAAATGGGTTAGCTCATCGACAATTCCAACAGTTTTTGGAAGAAATTGAAGCTGAATATGGTGATGTTATTTATTTTACGGGAGTTCGTTGGTTAAGTAGGGGTGCAGCTTTAAAACGTTTTTTTACTCTTAGAGAGGAAATAAATATGTTTATGAATGAAAAAGAAAAAAATGTTCCCCAATTATCGGATAAAAAATGGATACTCGACCTTGCTTTTTTAACTGACATGACCACATTTTTAAATGAATTAAATGTAAAATTACAAGGGAAAGAAAAACTATTACCGGATATGTACTCTGATATAAAATCATTTACGGTGAAATTAAAATTGTTTTACAAGCATATTGATGAAAAAAAATTAGATCATTTTGTTTGTTGTAAAAAAGCCATGGAAACATTTCAACAATGTAACTGGGAAGAAGTTAAAGTAAAATTTATGAGTATCATTGAAAAATTACAAAATGAATTTTCAACCAGATTTTCTGATTTTTATTCAATTGACTTCAAAATTAAATTATATCAGAACCCGTTTGTAGTTGATATTGATGACGTTGAAAGCTGTTTACAAATGGAAATTATTGAGTTGCAAAGTGACAAATGTCTTAAAACCGCTTTTCGTGATTGTAATAATTTAATTCAGTTTTATTCGAGTCTCTGTGAAACAAAATTTAGCAAAATAAAATATTTTGCTAAAAAAATGTTGACCATATTTGGGAGCACTTATATTTGTGAACAAACTTTTTCCCTAATGAAATATCGGAAAAGCAAATATGCTTCGCGATTAACCGATGGTCACTTAAACGCTGTATTGAGAATTTCTACATCGAAAATAAAACCTGCTATCAATACACTTGTTGATGCTATTCAAACTCAAAAATCACATTAATTTTTATTTATTTATTTTTTCCAATATTATACTATATTTTACTATGTATTTTTTTTTTATTATTATTACGTGTAATTATTATTAAAACTTTGTTTGTAGATACCTCGATAATTAATGTACCAATCAGTGATGTACTTAAATAAATTAAATTTTAAATTACTACAATATTTCGTTTAAATAAAATAAGGTGTATTCAAATTATGGCCCGTGAAAAAATTTATTTTTATTTTTTGGCCCTTGACACCAAAAAGGTTGCCGATCCCTGCTTTAGATGAACGCTTTTTCTAACGCGATTGGAACGTGGCATTCCAAACTCGCGGGAAAGAGTGCTCGTTTAAACGTAATTTATCCCACAGACTTAAATCACGAGTATTAGATCACGGTTTATCCAGAATTATCCTTAAATCTTGGAGTGTTGTTTCAATTACTCGTACATGGTTTCTCCATACGCCAAGCATGCAAGATAATTAACTATCGATATAAATAAATCATCGATACCGATAATCCGGATATCACACTATAACATTTGTTATCAAACTTTTCGTTTTCAAACTAACGACTAACAAGTGCCGACTGTTCGAATAACGAATCTTAACATTTTATTCTAAATAAATATATGTTTTTATTATTAATGACAAACTTGTGGCTTATTAAATTAAAATGAGTGATACTAGGTATTAGTCGAAAGAATTTACAATAGAATTTTTAGATCTGTATAAACAGTATCCTTGTCTTTGAAAAATAAAAACTTAAGACTACATTAACAAAAACTTGAAACGAGAAGCTTATGATGAACTTACCAAATTTTGCAAAAATCAATTCCTGAAGATAATAAAGATTTTGTCATCAAAAAAATCCAAAGTTTCAGGGGTTTTTTTAGAAAAGAACTAAAAAAAGTTATCGACTCGAAGAGATTTACTATTGATCAGGAGCTACCAACAGAAAGCATCTGTAATTTGATGAATACTGTTGAAAATCACGATGATGATACCTCACAACCAATAATAAAATCTGAAAAAGTTAAAATATAGGACAAGGTATATAAAAATAAACGTTTTTTTTGACAAACGTCAATATTAAAGTATAATTTATGTACATTAAAATTAATATTAATATTCACCAAATCATAATTATGAAAAATTTTGTTGTAATTAATAACAAAAACAATTACATTTTAAGTTAATGTATTAAAGTTATTTTAACTTAAATATTCTTAGAATTCATATGTTAACTACATAAAACTATAAAAGTGATAAATTTATATCTACAAAATTAAACAAAGATTTTAAAAATGAATATCGTCGGCTTCCTGCCAAAACTCGATAACGGCAAAATAGTAATTGTTCAGTAAACGACTCTGAAGTTTTTAAAAAAGTAAACTTTTGGTCTCAACCCCAAAAAATCTTTAATTTTTAAGATATTTACATAGTTTTTTTTTTAATAAAATCTGCTTGTATTACTGCTTTAAAATATATTGGATTTTTTTCGAAATATTTAATATAACACTGTTTTTTTTATTGGTAAAGTATTGTATTTCAATATTTTAACCGTTAATGAGTTTTACTGAATATGAAAATGATTTTTACTATTTGTTTTGGCTGCAAGAAATCTATATTGGTATAGTATTAAATATTTTGCTTATTGAACATAGTCAGATTATCATCATTAGATTGTACTTATGTCAATTATCAATGTATTTGCTTAAGTGTGAATTTTTTTATTATTTACATCATTATTGTTGTGTTTATCATGATAATTAAAAATAAAATAAATTATTAATAGATATTTCTTATCTTAGAATTATTGTCATAATAACATAACTCATAAACTAGAAAAAATACAAAATTATATAAAAAGAAAATAACAAATACTTTTATGCAGTGATGTATTGGTAATTTTTTTCTAGGGTAACGCTTAGCACATAAGCTCAAAAAAAAAATTTCCAACCAAACCTAAAATCAACTTATGGTAGGTCGTGGGGTATACCACCTCGCCTTTATATGTCAATTTACTTATCTAGCTCTCCCCCCCCCCCAGAAAAATGATTTTAGACATATTTACGCCATGCATCAGGATCAGATAGAGTTAGAAGTTTAGAACAGTGCTTGGAAAGTTCCTTTTAAAAAGGAACTAGTTCACGTTTATGCTCTTCTTGTTAAAAAGGAACTAAATCCTTTACCGTTCCTGCCTTGAAGTTCCTTTCCTCGTTTCTTTTTAATATGACATAAAATAAAATTGTTTGATATTGATATGATGGTTATTAGTCGATTATCATTAAAAAAAATTTGATAATTTTTTATCGTTGAAAATTAAGATAAAAATATTTTTTTGAAAGCAA
Source organism: Sitobion miscanthi (assembly GCA_008086715.1). NCBI lineage: Eukaryota > Metazoa > Arthropoda > Insecta > Hemiptera > Aphididae > Sitobion > Sitobion miscanthi. The sequence goes on from CM017801.1 coordinate 32,391,623, forward strand.
TTATATTTTATTTTACTTAAGTTTTTGATTAATTTTGAAGGTATACATGGGTATACGCGCGTAAATTGCTTATCTCTAGTATAATTTTACAGGGTATACGCTAAATCAGTAAACTGGTGATAGGGTATACGTCGTATATCCGCGTATACCCTCCAAAACACCACTGTATTTTATGTAAGTGATTTACAACTTTAAAGAAATTGCAACTTATGTATAAAATAATTATAAAATAATTTCCAAGACCTTTTAATAACTTTAATGTACGACTTTTAAACATAATGACATCAATACTCAAAAGTGAAAATAATTATTAGTATTTTGCAATATAAAATAATAATTATATTACTCTAACAAAAGTAACAAATTCAAGTGCAAACTAGGAAGTACAATCTTTTAATTATGGTGCAAACCAAACTGAATTCTGATATAATATTATTATTATTCATGTTATCATTAGTTTATCACAATTATATTGGGGGGTTTAACTTAAAGTCTATGGATTTAACAGTTCTATACCAGTATACCACAATACCACAGTCATTCTGTGATTTTAGATTTTTATTTTTAGCGATAGTGAATTTTGGCTCTCAATATTTCATTGATCTTGTTTATGCCAAAACTCACTAAACCATTAATGACTTTTAACTCTTTATATTTATGCCCTTCACCGTTAGTGAAAATAAGAAACTGTAAGTTTGTGACAAGTTAAAGTAGGAATTTCACTTAAGACGCCTCTTTCAAATAGTTAGAAAATAATATTTAACACTAGATAGCGCCATCATCTCAAAATAGTGAAATATGCCGTTACCGAGTTTTGGCAGGAAGCCGACGATATAATAGTAACTAATCTGAAGGAGAAGATAAAAAAGATTTTACATGATGAATAGGTCCTTAACCCTTTCAGTCCCCTTGTCCATTGTAATGGACATGTATTTAATATATTAATTATGAATTATCTGTTATAGATAACGATTTGAAACTTAAACTATATTACTCAGCATATTCTTAGATTTGTAGTGAATTACTTTTTATAACAATAACACGTATTACAATAGCATTTGTAAACCATGTATTAAACAAATTATTTGATTATTTATGTCCACTTAAAATACACCGATGTAATAAAATTTGGATTTTATTTTAATTTACATGCGTGATTTGGTAGTACTGGAAAGAATATTAATCAATTATTATGTGTATAGAATACGATTTAAAATTATTTGATAAGACCCAATATTAAACTACAAAACTAATAAATTAATAAATAAATGTTTTAACAATCAAACTTGTTTTATTTTAGAACTCTAAATAATAAAAAAGAGAATCTTTTTCGAATACAAAAAAAAAAATAACAATAAGAAACGTTTAGATAATATATTATAAATACTAATCTTCTGTATAAAGCCACAAAACTAATACATTAATTAATGAATACTTTAACAATCAGACTTTTTTTTCTTTAAGTATTTTAAATAGAAATAAAAATAATAATGAGAATCCTTTTTCAAATACAATAAAAAATAAAAATATGATACATTTGATACAATTGAGATTCTTCTATACAAATAGCTGTTGGAAAAAAAACTAATATTACAATATTACTTCTTCAGAAATAATTTCATCATATCAAGTTTTTCTTGTTTCATCTTTAATATATTTTGATGAAATAATTCTGCCTTTTCTAAGTCATCATCATATTTTGTAAGTAATTTATTTTCAAAACTAGAACGTTCAGTGTGTCTAGTTAATATTGTACTTTTCAATTCTTCTAATGTTTTATTAGAAATTGGTAAGCTATTAGCAGTAGTCATAGTCTTCTGTGTCTTACTGCAGTTTTCGGTATTACTGGAACTAGAAGAAACAAAAGAGATGGAATCATTTAATTCTTCGCTATGTGGCACTTCTGATAGTCTTTAAAATAAAGAATTTAACAAAAAATAGTTATATTATTACAAACTATTATAGGTACTATTATTCTACCAGCATTACCTGTCACAATTTTTGGTATTTAATATATGAATTCCCGTCTTGTCACTAATTACAGTGGGATTAATGTTATGACGTTTCCCGAGTATAGTTTCCAATTCACTATTATTTTATAAAAAAAAACATGCAATGATAATTCAATGAATGCAAACATCCATTAGTAAGTATAAATATTAAAGTTATGCAGTGGCGTGGATTTTAATTAATTTGTTTTCAAAATTAATACCATTTACGCAATACCTACCCAACCACCCAAAATTTTGAAGATCGACCGTCTCTCTAGACCACCTTCACCACGTCACTGAAGTTATGTAAAACACAAATATTCAAATATGGTATAAAACTGATGAATTTATAAAAATAATAATACATTTATACATACTCTTCATATGCGCATATTTTTCTATCATTCCCAGTTTGCTTGTTATGGTTATTTGTATCAACATAATTTCTTTTTAGTGTTTTAAATCGATTTTGTACTTGATCTATATCAACACCATAACCTTTTGCTTGTAATTAAATTGTAATTTTTTCCCACATTTCTTTAAATGTTTTTATTTTTATTTCTGTAACCATTGGATGATAATATGTTTAGTAAAGCTCTAACATTAGTTTTGTTACGGAATTAGTCCACATATATAGGGTTTTTTTCCTTTTCTCATCTTTTTCATGGACTTCATCATTATTTAATTCATCATTCTGTTTGAGTAAAAATAATAAACTTCACTAATAAGTATTTAAAAAAAATAGTGTTATGGGTTGTATACATTTTAGACTTAATTTTGTGTATATTATGTTATATTACGGTATATTTACTTTTTTTTCAATTTCAGTAGTACTTGGAGTGGTTTTAGTCCTTTTAGTATTAATAATGTATATATCATCACTGTTTTGGTATTGTAAAGTGTCAGCTTCCCAGTCTATGATTTCCAAAGAAATAGTTAACATAGTTCCATCTATATTAAATAATATTGATTAATTTTAATAATTTACTTGTTAATGACTATTACCTTTTTAAATTAGTCTTTTATTAATCATTTGTTCTTACCATAACATTTTCATACCACTGATAAACCGTCATCATCTAAAACAACACTACCTTCATTGGTACGGAATACTGCACTGTTATAAACTTTCATATAAATTTATAAACTTAAAATTTTAAATTATAAATACGAACGTATAAACTAATCTCGGCAGTCGGCATGTAGCGAGTGATAAGAAAATACATTTATGATGATAACTGGCTCTACACCAAAAATCAAGTACGACACCTGCACTTTAGTTGGTGTAGATAATGTACACACCAAACCCACATTATTTCAAAACAAACAGTGTGTACGCTAACACTTTTCTAAAACAAACGCTTCAGGTGTACACTAATATGAAAAAGTGTACACTTTTTGTCAAAACGAACAAAGCTAATAATACACGGCAGGGTACACTTGGTGGGGTAGACAAATGAGTATTACATGATAGTATGAGTCCTATAAATGTGACAAAAATCGGTTTCTAGTCTCAAGTTAGTTAATTTTGTATATAAAATGCCAGTACCGTGTAATTTTATTCTTCAATATGAACACAGAAATGTTGATCGAGTTGGTTCGCAGTCGACCATCTCTGTACGATGGTTGGCAGAAAAAAAGCCCACGGAAAAAAAGCCCAAGGAAAAAAAGCACAGAAATAGAAACAGAAATGTGAACACATGTATACTCTACTCCTAATTAGTAATTACAAGGGTGCAGATTTGTATGTATTAAAAATTCAAAAATATGTACATAATACATATATATGTATTTAATTTTTACCATTACTAATTACCATGTATCTATAGGCTATAACAAAATATAATAATATAGCTCTAAGGGAAACTCGGAGAGGGTTGGATTCGCTGAGAGTGGGTACCGATTTTAGAGACAATGTCGTTGGAATTATAAAAGTCGCAAATGCTGTAAGACGAAAGTTTAGGACTTGTGATAAGGGTTAATGATATGAGTTAGAGATAAGGCTTGGGACTTTAGCGGAAATGTTTGAGCATCCAGCGATCGGTCACGAACGTTGTAAATTGATAGGCTGGATACGATCTCCAGGATCACCTCCCGTTTGTTCGCTGCTTTTGGTTGTTAAAATTGTTAAAAAGTGTTGAGTCGATAGGTTTATTTGATTTTCTAGCTATCAGTCATAGAATCACATAAGTAGGCGATCCGACTACATGCGATACGTAATCACCAGGTATGCAATCAACCTGCGGTGGATTGCGGACCCCGTTAGTTGCATAGATAGGTGAATAATCGAAAAATTGTTGGACCCCTTCACCCTCTTGTTAGTTGTAAATGAGTACCGATTTTGGAGAAACATTCGAATTATAAATGTCGCATTTGTTTTTTTTTTTTTTTTGTGTCTGTTTACACGATAAGTAGTCGAAATAATGCTTTGATTTTTGACTTCAGTATCTTGTTCGATGGGAAAGTGAATATCGTTGGTGCATAAAAATAAAAAAAAATAAAAAAAACACACATCATTGTAATATCGATTTCAATATCGTTCCACTCAGAATCTAAAATATGTATCAAAAAATTAAAAAAAAAACAAATTTTGGAAGAAGTCAATCACTCTTTATGATGTGCAATAAGGTACTTACTTTCTTTCTTGTGGTACTGTGTCCAAAAAAGTTAAAAATTGTGCTAAATGCCATTTTGAGGGTTTTGAAGAGGCTCTTGCTCCAGTATTCATTTTTCTGGCCCGTTTATTTTTTAAATAGGCATCTTTAATATTTTTATACCTTCTCTTGCAGTCTTCATTTAGTACAAATAAATATTCATAACCGATTTCAAACAAGAGTTATTAAAATACTGTTTTAAAATAAAAACATAAATTATAAAAAAAAATGATAAGGTACTTGTAACAAAATAACAAATGAAACTTAAATTTGTTTTAAGTTTAAACATAGAACGCATCTGTAATTGGTAAGCAGATTAAAAAAATTACATTTCGTAACCGTTAACAAATAAAATATTTATAACATAAATTGTTGTCGGTTATTTAGTTATTAGTACCTATTGTAATAATAGTATATTTTGATTCAAATAAATAAAAAATTAAATGTATTTACTTATTAAATAATAATGACATGTATATAATATATTTTTTTTCAGATTTTTAGCTTCTGGAGAAACGTACCGTTCTTTATCTTTTGCTTTCCGTATATCACACAGCTATATTAGTATTATAATACAAAATACCTTAAAATCTATGAAAAAGCATCTGTTACCACTTTGTATACCTAATCCGAGTAAATTAAATATGAAAGATAAAGACCAAGAGTTTTGGACAAGATGGAATTTCCCAAATTGTATTGGTGCAATCGACGGTAAACATATTCGAATGAAGTGCCCAAAAAATACCGGTTCATTATATTTTAACTACAAAGAACATTTTTCCCTCGCCTTATTAGCACTAGTAGATGTGAATTGTAAATTTTTAGTCATTGATGTTGGATCCTATGGCAAAGAAGGAGATAGTGGCATATTTGGAAAATCAAAAATGGGACAGCAAATCTATTCTGGAGATTTTAATTTTCCAGGCGACGAAAAACTACCAGGCACTAATAATTCTACACCATATGTTATTGTTGGCGATGAAGCATTCAGACTTCACAAGCATATCATGAAACCATATTCTAGATCTACAGCTAAACAAGACAGAGCAAAAACCATTTTTAATTACAGGTTGAGTCGTTGTCGTAGAGTGACGGAAAATGCATTTGGCTTATTAGCACAAGTTTTTAGAATATTTCATACTGCAATTGGAATTGATGTAGAAGTATGTGACGATTTAGTAACTGTTGCATGTTGTTTGCACAATATGTTGAGAGATGCGTTTTTGGAAAAAGGTAATAAAATTTTTTATGAATTTGACGAAGGACAAACTACTGAGATGGGCACTTTATGTAGTAGAGGTGGCTTTGCGAGTGCAGATGGTTTTGATGCGAGGGAAAAATTTAAACAATTTTTTATTCAAGAAGGAACAGTCTCGTGGCAAAATTATCAAATTTCCAGAATATCATCTACCAATACTTAAATATTATACTTGTAATTTGTTTTTTTTAAAATAAATAAATAATTAGTTTTAACTGCTGCTAAGTATAGGTTGATATGTATAATATTAAATATAAGTGACGGTCTCGCACAAAAATTCTAACATTTTACAATTATTTGGTTTTTTTTTAAATAATTCATAATACAAAATATATATCATGGGATTAAAATTAGTTTTGATATTTTATACACGATAAAAATAAATGTCCAGAAATTATAATTTATTTTTAGCTTAATGTATAGAGATGTACCCAGTACACGTGCGTGTGTATTCATAACTTCTAAAATAGGTACCATACTCATTCATAAATAGACAGTGTCAAGGTATTTACTTGAAAATAATCATTTATTTTAAACTTAAACACGTCTTGTTCTACTCGTAATATTATAATAATGATATTTAAAATAAATATACTATAATCTCAATGCATTATTTGAAAAAATTATTTATACCATTATAATATATTTTTGTTCCTACAAATCTAATATTTTTTACAAACAATATATTTTATAATATTTTGCTTACCACTTCGCCCAACGTTGCCACTTATTTCCTTCCAAATTGCATCTCGTATATTCAAATCTTTATAATCCCTATTTTCGGGATTATAAATTGGGGGATGTTTGGCTACACATTTAACCAATATTTCGTCTTGCTCCTTATTGAACTTGACCATTGCAGAACTCATATTTGAACAACCGATGTCAAGGAGTGTTCAAACAGAAATAAGAATATTGCATGATGGAATTATTAATAATTATTATCAAAACAACAAGCCGATCGCGGCACGAACGCGATTTGACTGCTCTTGAAGCAGTCACTTCGCGTTCGCGCCGCGATCGAATTTAGATCGCCGACCGCGATCGCGCAAGGAAAACCAACTGTATTTAATTTACATTGTATCAATAGTCACGCGATAATGATGCGCGATCTTAGATCGGATCGCGTTCGCGATCGCGCAAGGGAAACCGTACCTTAACTCGATTTCCTGTGTATTGTGTAATGTGTAGTAGGTGTCGGTCGGGGAGAACATGTGTCCAACAATGTTTACGCCAAGAAGGAAAAATTCCCTTGGAAAAAAAAAATCGATTTAAATCTCCCATCACTAGGCGCATTATTATTTCACGAACAGTCAAGTTGAGGGGGTCCATACAATATTGACATTAACCATTGCCTAAATTGTCACCCGTGTATTTCTAATGCCCGTACCATTACGCCACGCGCTCAATCTTCGCTAGACTTATTTTTTAATGAAAGCTCCCGATTACTTAAATATGTGTATCAATACATAAAATACAATACATTTAACCAGATGGCTTGATTTACATTTGTAACCTAATTAGTAATTAGTAATTACTTTTTTAAAATACACATAAACTAATAATTCGTTATGAGTAAATACATTTTTTAGTAACCATGTCGCGTCTTTTACGTTTTAATCTGAAGCACATTTCGTACAATAGTTGATTATTCTCCAAAAATATTTTGCTGGCTACTAAGAGATGTTAAAAAATGTTTTATTTTGTTTTGTCTTAATTCACCAGTTAAGTTTTCAAATTTTGCTTTATGCTCATTGTCGTAATGTCGCCTGACGTTGTATTCTTTCATTACTGTTATGGTTTTATTACAAATTAAACATAATAATTTACCACCGTGTTCGATAAAAAAGAAAAGTTCGGTCCAATCTTCTTTAAAAACACGATGCTCATCGTTAATTTTTCGTTTAGGAGCCATAGTTACACGTACAAAAATTTTAAACACAAAATTGAGACGATTACACTTCACTAGAAAATCAATACTAAGTCGTATTTCGTTTTGTATAATAAATTATTATCGATGTTTAACGAAACGTAGATAACGTGTACAATGTTTCTTTACATAATATCTATTTTTGTTCAATAATTGTATAACTAACTTCTCGTGAGAAATCCCAATTTTTATCAGCAAAGATAACGTGTTGTATAATATTTTTAAACTAACTATAAATTATTATCGCGGACCGCATAAAATTGCTACGCGGGCCGCGGGTTGCCGACCCCTGACGTAGACCATAGCTGTCATTCGTATATGCACGTATCAATGTTTATCGATTATTCTAGACTGAAATAGTTATTTTATTACGACATAAAATAACGCGAAAAATTTCGGGGGGTTTGAACCCCCAAACCCCCCCCCCAGATACGGCCTTGATTTAAGTATTACCTATTGTGTATAAAATGTATATAGCAAGTATAATAAAATGTACAGATACTTAATATGCATCTGACCCTGTATCTGATAATAATAATTGGTATCAGATTTTAATTTTATGTTATCTGAATTTTTGCCATATTTTAAAACGGCAACTGAAATTTAAAATTACAAAGAAAGTATAACGTACTGATGTGGACCTGTGGGGAGCCGCGAGGATGGTGTGGTTGCTTGGTTGTGGTGACCAGAATGCAATAACGCACAAACAAAAAAAAAACAATAAAAAAAAACACAGGGTCGTCGTTTTCACTTTGACGTTTATTGGTTATTCATTAACAGGTCGAGAGCTAGTCTCTGTTTTATCAAAAAAAAAACTCGACGTACGGTTCGTGGGGACGTGTCATCCGTGGTGTACGTATGTCAACTGATCATTGTTTTTGACTTGGTCCGGTTCGCTGAACGGCCGGCCGAAGATCCTGGCGCGGGTGTCGCGTGCCGGCGTCGTCCGTCGTCGATTGGTGGTTTGTTTGAGAAGCGCAGCGCGGCTTTCCGCGTAAAGGCTGATTGAGTTCAAACTGCTATTACGCGGGAACGCGTCAGTACAATCCAATTTAATGTCATATTATCATTATTGTGTATTTTTTTTTTAAGTTCCTTTTTATCCTTCACAGCAGCAATACTACTACAATAATCCTTCGTGGAATAGGGACATTTGATCTCAATTAATGAGTCATCTTCAATTATTAATCCATCTGAAAATAAAACAAAATATTAAAGTGTAATAAATAAGTATATATGTTTTTAATAAAATAAAATTTAATTATAAATTGTATTACCGGCGTGGCGGCAAAATAAGACGTATTTTCATCAACAAAAAGACCACAAGACATTATTTTTTTACCATTCATGTTTTCAAACTTTTTAATCGCTTGCGTTTCCATAGATTTACCGTACTCCGTGGCTTTAGTAGACAATTGATGATATAGTAAATTATAAACAAGTTATTTACATGATGTCTGTGGTCTTCGTTTACATATGTTACCAATATTTGATGCTGTGAGATGGCTTCTTCTCTCGACGTGCCACTGAGGAGAATTGTGTTGTTCTCTTTTTTCTACTTCTAATATTTTTCTCCCATTTTCATGAAGAACAAGGGAACCTAAGAATGCCAGTTTTTTTGATTCAATATCAATTTCTGAAAACTCGTCGACGAAAGGTTCAGATAATCCATAATGTTCGTCTGGACCAAAAGTTAATTTTTTTCCTATTCCTTTTTGGGTAGAAAAGAGTATTCTTCTATTTTTAGAAAGAGCATTTTTTTTAATTTGGCTTTCAAAAATTGTTTACTCCTAGCCTAGTCGTCTTGTATACTACTTACCGGTAAATTATTACAGTTAAAATGGTTTTTCAATATTAATTTTTATATTAATTTACTAGTAGGTAACTGCCAACATTTTCTAATAGATAATACTTTACGATAATAGTATAAAAGACGAGTGTTGATTAATATTTATTATTTATAAACTATTTATACATCAGTAAATTATTTACTGATAAACTCAACAGTACAATAACTTACCTGGGCTTAAATACGAATTATAATCGAAAAATAAAATACTACCTAATACCTTGCCAATATTATTTTCTTATCGACAATTACTTCTGTATTTATTAACCATCCGCTGCTGCGATAAATAACAAGATTCAACGTAGGTACGGTACCGGTTTCTACGCGTGGAGTGGTGGTACAAAAACAGTTTTAGAACAGTGCCGCTGTTGTCGCAAGAGCAGTACATGACTACGGAAAAATTAAACCTCCTATACTATTTTTCATGAGAGAACGGAACCGGCGGCCGACCAAAACCGGTTCGCCGCCGCGCATCTCCCACCAACTATCCGTTGTAGGCATGATCACATGGTTCTCGACACACCAATCGAATCATTATACATGCGCGAAACGGTCCTGTCCTCTTGTGAAAAAAAGTATAGTGCAACTTTGTTCATCAACCTGTTTTGTGGGAATTAGAAACCTGAACCCTACAATTAAAACCCAACATTTTAACATAATATACTTAACAAATTTATCTGTGTTCTCTCAGAGAGTTTTTTTTAATATCTATTTTGAATGATTTTATATAATTTTTTGAAAATGTTCAAAAAACACGAACATTTAAAAGCTAAGAACTTACTCATTTTTTATGTTATTAAAAAAACTCTGAGAGAACACAGGAAATATTGTTCTTTAAATTGTGTGAAATTTTCGTTTTTAATAATTATTGTAACCCGAGTTACTAATTCTTGTAAAAGGCTCTTTCAGCGTTCGTATTACGGATATGAGACGTCCTCTTAATACTATTGTTTTAATTTTGAAAAAATTTAAAGCTGAATTTTATGAGTAACTATTATTTATTGATATTGTATGTTTTAATTTTACCAGTGACTATTTTATTTTGTTTATATTGTTATTATTTTTAATTTATATAAGAAATATCACGAAAGAGACTGATTTAACTTTGTTAAATTGTTATACTTTAGTTAAAAACTGTTTTTAATGTTTTTATTCAAGTTATTTAATAGTTAATAATTATCTAATAATGTTTTTTAAACTTTTTAAATAAAATGCTTATGTTTTACTTGAAATGTGTTTGTTCTTTATGAATTTATATACATTTTAGTTATTAATACCTATATCCAAGTAAGTCTACTATGTAGATCAGGAGCTATAAATATTATAATAATATGTCTACATAATGTATAATATTATACTGGGTACTGGCATATTGGATAGATATCGATTAGATGACAACTCTGAAACTATTTATAAACGTACCAAGTTATTATTATTTATGGAAATACAGATAAAAATCACCTGCATAGATATAGGATCTGCAGTCTTCGTCTATTTTGATACAATTTTAGGTACCTAGATCCCTTCAGGTATATTACAAATTATAAAAAATTATTTTCAAAAACCGCTGCTTGTTATATGATTAAGAAAACGCGATGATAAGTATAACGTCTGGAATAATTTTTTTATCAACCGTTATAACGATATTCCGATCGCATCAATATCTTGTATTATAATAATAATAATAATAATATATTATATTAAATAATCCAACCGTAACAATTAATGTGCGCCAAATTATATAATGACATTAACGCCATTTACAAGAATAACGTCCACACACCAGTCATTATTGAATTTTTATGTGTAGCACTTGATATATTTTGTTATATACACTCGTCACACGAACGGATTTTTTAAACTTAAGACGGGTTCGAGATGTAACATTTAAATTTATTAAGAAATTCATCATGTATACTATATTGGCAGATAAAACGGGAAACATGTAATATTGTGTCATTTAAAAATTGAATATTGAATACAAACGAGTAAAATTCATAAAAAGAATACTAAATTGGTAAAAATAATAAAAACCACATTGAAAACACATACGTTAATAATTCACACAAAACATAGAAATTCGACTTACAAACTTTCAATATGCTAATAAATATGTATACATTATTATATTGTACCTATTATTGTGCACACGTGACAAACAATAATCGTCTAAGTGTACATATATATATTACATACAGTCTTAAATCTAAAAGAAACATCTCTCGCTTTATGTATAACATAATATTATATAGTAATAAATTAATAAATATAAACATTACTTTTTATATATTATAAACACGTTTAGTACGCGGCCGTGTGTACTTTTCACAATATAGTACGGTAATTGATGTGATTTTGGATAATTAGACCGGTCATCGACGGCATCGGCGTCGTTGTTGTGACGATTGCTCGTCGTCGGTTGCTGCCGACCGTTGTTTCACGTGGTGTCAAGCCGCATGCCCATCGGACCTGTAAAATGTTTAGTTTTAATTATTATTAGCCTCCAGAGACGATCGATCGTCGTCATTGGATGAAGTGGAAAGGGGCCATAGATAATAATATTATGTTATAAAGGTCCAGTGGCGTGTAAAATAGGGTTCAAGTGTTGCTCAAGCAACACCTTAAATATGGGTGGGAAGGTAATGAAAGAAGAAAAATAAAAAATTGAATAAGTATTATTTGGGGTAGGTCACCCAAAATTATTTGAGCAACACCATTTTTCTTTTGTAACACGCTACTGTAAAGGTCTGATATACAACTAAAAAAAGGTGGGTAAGTGGATGTCGCTTTGCTGTACAGTAGGTTACAAGTGGGTCACTATAATTGATGATGTTAAATTTGAATTCAATGATATAATATCATTGTATAAGAAAAACGATTCTGAGCGAAAACGGTCAGAAGCCTATGATATTAGCCAAGTATATTTTATGATATTATTGTGAATAAAGTAATTTATATGTAAGCAATTTACGTAGAGCCTTGTTTTCAATTTTCAATCCTTAGCTATAAAAGTTGAAAATTTTATAAATTTTTAACTACAAAATAATTATTAAATTATAAATTTGATACATTTTGTCAAAATTTGAACTTGAAATGATTATAAAAAAAAATTGTGCCTATGTATTTTTAATATTTTTCATCTGCTATTAGAACGACATATTAGGAGCATTATATTAAATTTTCACGCTTTTTTAACCAACAAATAAAATTTTATTAATATTTATAGAAAAAAAAACTAAAAAAATTGAAAACTGTCTATGTCCGCAAACAGCTCAAAAAGAGTCAAATTATTTTCAAAATCTTATCGTGTTAATACAAACATTCAGTACAATTTTCAAGTATCTACAGTCATATGTTTTTGAATTACACCAAAATAAGAAAATCGTTACATGAGATATCGAGTGAATATCAAATGTTCTAAAAATATGAATTTCAAACGTTCATAAAAATTTAATTTGACTTTCTTGTAGACATTTTTTTGTAGGAATTAATACTATACATTGGGTGTTCCCCGTTTTGTCCGTGCACGAATTTCTTATTTTGATGTAATTCAAAAATAAATTATCGCAGACATTTTAAAATTTCACCAATTGTTAAGATAACCATTTTATATACACCAAAAAAATTTAAAAATAATTTGACAAGTTTTCGGTTAATTGTAGGCCTAAGAAATTTTCGATTTTTCCAAATTTTTTTTTTTTAAATATCGATAAAAAAAATTTCGTTGGGTCAAATTTTTTGAAAATTTAATTCAAGATTCCTCACAAGTGGTATAACTAGCAGATCAAAAATAATAACAGATTTTGCTTAAAAATTCCCGTTTTACCTTAATTTTTCTTTTGTTTTTCACGTCGCGTTTGAAAACCACTGAGAAATTTTACTTTTGACCCCCTCAAAGTACCAACTAGATTCACTTTCCTATCAGAAAAGTTACTGTTGAAGAAAATTCAAGCACTTTTACTGTCCTAAAAAGTGATGACAGACACAAAAAAAAATTAAAAAAACACACATCATTGTAAAATCAATACATTCGTCTCTTCGCTCTGAATCTAATTGGAATAATTTATCTATTATTGATATAACTATATTTCCATATCCACAATATTATGATAATAAATTAATTTATAACTGTTATTTGTTATAATTTTTAGATTGTTGTACAGGAAATTATTTAAACATTTTTGATAAGGTCAAAATCCTCAATCAAATAAAAATTCCTTTCGGACTTTTTAAAAACCTCGGAAAAAGGTAAAAACTCCAACAATTGCAACACTACCGTTCGTCGAAAGCTGCCAGTACCCAATAGACAATCGCTTTTCGTTCTATGATTGGCTAACAGTCAACGGCAACCGTCATTGATTGACGGCGCTGAAGTCACCACCGTGCATACGGAGAATCATAAAAATATAGTGGTTTCGTGCGGTTATTTAACAATAACAAAATAAACAAACAAAAAAGGTAATGGGGAGAGGGCTTTAAAAATAATATAACATAATATTATTTTTATTTTTATAAAGTATAAATGTTGAACAATTTAAAATAAATATTTAACTATATATTATACAGTCGTTGCCAGATAAATTGAGCCGGCGGCGGCGGCGCGATAAAAGAAAACCAGTGGTTCTCCGTATTTCAATATCATTACCGAAGATACTTCAATAAACCAACAATTGTTACAAAAATTATTTTACGATATTAATTTAAAATCCAATATTCTGATAATAATCTTTTATTAAAGAACAAAAAGCAGACATTTTAAAATAATATAAATAATATAATAATAATAATAATATGATAAAATAATAACAACAACTATAAATTATACATTATAATATTATAAATTACAATTTTAATATACATAACAATAGTTTGTTATGGCTGTAGTGGTGCTACACCTAAATCATCGTCTTCATCTTCAGTACTTGTATCGCTGTCGTCAGTTGTATCTTCTCCGTACGTTACTATTAATTTATCCATTTCGATGTCCATATAACTTTCATTTTTCCACATTTCTGTTTCTAATTTTTTCACCTTTGCACAAACTGCTCCCCACTCAGAATTACCCATAGATTCCATTTTTTGTTTACACACTTCTGCAATTTTTTTGATGCTACCATTATGATTTTGTTTTGCAATGTACTGTTTTACTTGTGACCAAATCATTTCAATGGGATTTAAATCCTGATGATACGGTGGTAGTCTAATAATATCATGGCCTTATTTACTTAATATACTATCCAAAGAATATTTAATAAACACTTGTTTGTGTTTACGTATTATATCGTAAAGTTGTGGTTTTAACATAGTTGAATTAAAACTTATATTATTTTCGGTTAACCAATTTATCATGTCTTTTTTTAAGCTATTTGAGTTTGGAGCACGGTTAGATTGATGACAATGATAAGTCGCATTATCCAATACCACAACAGAATTTTTACTTAAATTTGGTAGTAATTTTTCTGTGATCCATTTATAATAATTATCTTTATTCATATTATCGTGGTAATCACCACTAGAGCTCTGAGCTTCCCATGTTAGTAAAGCATTAGGAACAAAACCTTCTTCTCCTCCAGCATGAACAATTATTAAACGCTTTCCTTTACTTAAACTTTGTTTTACTGTATTGTCATCATCGACGGAACTCCATGGTTTATTAACAACATGTGATGATAATACGTAACTTTCGTCAGTAAACACTATTTTTCTACCTTGTCTACGAAACTCAAGTATTTTTTGTAAGTACTCTATTCTTTTCAAACGTATATTATGTTTTTCTATCAACAATTTTCTATTAGTTTCAGTTTTACGAAATTTGAAACCCATTTCCGTAATTATTCTGTTTAATGTTCTAGTACTCCCCAAATTCATAAAATTTTTTTGTTTTTCAAAAATAAGTTTAACAGTAGGTACAATTTTTTCAACCGTATACATATCTGTGATGGTTCGCTTTAAAGCACATCTATCAAAATCGTCAACTAAAGCTTTTATTTTTGTCACATTATTCCTTTTTTTATCGGGAGTGATAAATGTAGCCAATGTAGAATTTCCAGTTAAATCCATATTTTTCTTACCTTCATACACAATACGTCTAACTGACATTGTAGAATAACCAGTAGCTTCTCCAGTCATCGTATACAACCTACAGTTAGCCATGTATTCATTTTTATCTTTAAAATATTTGAAAACATTCCAAATTATTTCCCTAGCTTGACTGTGAGCTTTACAATTTTTAATTTTTGAACTCATTATAAAAAAACTGTTTATTTTATAGCGTACGTATTTAGTATAAAAGAACACGAACACAATACTGGCACGAATGAGTAAATATCCATCTATATTAGAATATTCCATAATGTCCATATCTATTAATAATTAATATTGTCATTGGTCAGCCGAGTCATTTATTTTTATACATTTATAATAAACAAATTGTTGATGACCCACCACGCCGTGCGGTCGAAACACACCGGGTTAGGTTAGTTTTTTTTAGCAGTGTACTGCAGCCAGAACGATGGCATGGGAGAGAGTACAGAAAATTCTGCAGAAAATTGTTTGCACTGAGCCGGGTTTGAACTAGTGACTGCGCGCGTCGTAGTCAACTGTGTGACCTATGCACCACACTGCCAGCGACTAGTTTGGGCTGCACTTACTGAAAAGCGCCGCCACCGCCAGCTCAATTTATCTGGCAACGACTGTACATACAATATATCGGCTACTCTACGCACTCTATATCATCGAACGTTGCCGCACACACTGGCTAACTCCTCATCCGCTGCCTCTAGCCTCCTCACAGTGTGCAGTGCCGCCTCCCTTAGCCTTACATAATACTTTAGATAACACGTTATTAGTTTACGTTTGATAGAATCATACAATGGATCCACAAATTGTTAATAATATATAATTATTATTTTATTATTTAATTACCTATATATTATTCATTGAAAATCACAGAGTGGAGATGCGACTGAACGTGAAAAACACAAACAGCATCTTATACGAGCAACTTCCTCGGGGTTTATAGACTTTGCAAAACAATTTAATGCAATTATAGCCACAATAGAAACAGAAGACGAGTCTCGTAATTTAATTGAAGAAGAATTTGATCTTCAATTTTCTGGACTAGATGATATCAATAATCCTTTTCAATCATGGGCTCAAGCGATATATGAAAAGAGTAAACTGACTATAAAAGTAGGAACTGGGATTAATCCAATGTATTTGCCCTCTCTAGTTCCATTAATTATTAAATGTGTTAAGCTGTTGCCACTTTGGTCTGGATTGATGATGCCAGTATTTGGTAACTGATGTGAAACAGCTAGTTCTGTCACGGTCGATGCAGCTTTAACAAGATTAAAAATACTACATTCAAACATATATTGTTACCTACTGTTAAAAAAAAATGATAATAGTAATAAGTAATTTTAACCATTTGTACAAATTAAGCAAAAATTAAATTTGTAATGACGTACAGAACATGCTATAGTAGGTATATATTGTAAAAAAAAAATATGTTATAAAAAATATTTTTATTATTCAATAGGTGAAATATGTAAATATAAAGTAATAATAAGTCAGCCCTGTTGCCCTGTTAACGGTAATTTCCAATTTGGTTTTGATGTAGGTAGTACTTATACTCTTTTTAAGTTGAAAATTATCGTTTAACTTCAATTTTAGATACTGGAAGGGTTGTCAAAACTCGTAACAAACCGTTTATATTTGGGTAAAACTCGAATCAAACGAGTCTCAAATAGCTCACTCGCTATATTTTTCAATCATATTATCTTCAAATAAATGGCTAGATTTTTTAGTTTTTTGACGTTTTTCTCTAAAGCGAATTGTGATAACAATATTTCTATTGATAATAAAATATCATAATTCAGTTCAAAGCTATTTTCGAGAAATAAAACTGAAAATAAGGGGTTGTAAGAATAAAACAGTGGCGCTATCTATCAAGCAAGATGAAAATGTAAATACAAAATGTACGAACTTTATATTTGGAATACTTTGTGATTCCTCTAATGATCTAGATATTATGCAATAAGAAAGGATTTTCTGATATTCGCTTTTTAAAGAGGTGGTAGAACATGAATCTTAAGATTCACGGTGGAAATCGAAACGTTGCGCGGTCGTAGAAAAACCCTTACAATTTTATATAATAGTATAGATTATAGACTATAGATTACAATATTTATATATTATTTTTATTACTTAATAAGTAGGGTGGATAAATATTTTTTTATTATTATAAGTCACTGGCTATTCAAATTAGTAATCTTATATGTCTTAACATCATTGTGTAAACAAAGTAAAACATTTTATTTTTATTTTATTTTTTCAGCAAGAACCTGAGCATGTATCCGGAAGACAGTATTATGTGTTGTTTATTTCCAAATAGCTGTAATATGTTTCCCCGAACGCTGCTAATGACGTTTTTGGATACATCTGGGTTATCTTCTAATCCGTGGCAGTCAACATGGTTATATGTATACATGATCATTATCATAATATGTCTCTTGGTAGTTAAGTAAAATAAAATAAAAAACCATTTTAAATTAACATTTTTAAAGTTTCAGAAATATGTTGGTAAATTAATTGTACACAATGACTCTTCCGAAGAAAATTGTATACAGGAACTGATGCTTCAGAAAGAAGTGATAATGGAATGTATTGACAAAAACTTCGTTTCCGATGAAAATAATTCTGAATGCGATGAGGTAATAGCAGTATCAAGAGTAGGCCAGGGTGAACCTGAACCAGTGGAATGTCCAGTAAATTCTTTAAAGAATAAACCAATACCATATGCATTGGAAAAAGTGAGTAACAGGTTCTAATTAAAGTGTTATCCTACCAATATAAAAATAAAATAAACCTTAATAGGTACCTAACTAAATTAAAATTAAAATGTATGTTAGTTAATTTACTAAAAAAAATCCGTTATCATTGATACAAATAATTAATAATTATAAAAATAATTGCATAAAAAATGGACAAGTGGGTACCACTCTGCTGTACAAGAGTTGTCAAGTATGTCGTTTTAATGGATATATTCGATTTGAATTCAATGATAAATCATTGCAAACGAAAAACGATTCTGCGCGGAGCGGTGTGTCATCCTAGCACCTAGTAAACTTGTGTAATTAATAATCAAGTGTAATAATTAAAAACAGTAACAAAATATCAAACATAGTAAAAAATAAAAAATCCAAACACTCATAACAAATTATTGTTACTTTCCAGTGAACTTTTAAATTTTGATAAAGGTAGAAAAAACTGTTGGGAATCTTCTAATGTAAGCTATATAAATAAAAACATTTTATACATTTCTAACTGAAAAACAATTAGCAAATTTTTCGGATTTTGATGAATTTTATCAAATTTTGAACTTGAAATGATTACTTATTTAAAATACTATCTGATTCTGTACACTTCGTTGTCCGTTAAATTAACCAACTCTATATGACTCAAACTTTGTTCAATTCGTTATTTAATATTCGGTGTATGGTGTCCAAAATTCATCTTAACTTTTCTATTGCCTGGAATAAAAATTCTGATTCACAGCAGTAATTATCAGGTAGGCGGTAGATCGCGGACCCAGTACTGTTTTTACGTAAGTGTATGATTCAACTCTAAAGTATCAAAGTTATCCCAAGTTTATTTTGATATAATATGGTATATAATCAATTAATGCATAATCCTAACCTAACCTAACCGTACTAAAATCCGATGAATAAAAAAAACAAATTTAACCCTTTTTTAAGTAGCCTATTTTCTTCCCAGAGATCTGCACACAAACATTAATTCGTATAATATAATATAGCTGATCCTGTGCCCTTCGTGGCCCATTAGAAATGTCAAAAAAATTGTGGCTGTTAAACCCCTTTTTGGTGTAACTCACTGCAGTAAGTGCAACTCGGCCACCCCGGTAGGCAATGTGCGAAAATTCAATTTGATGCATGCTTGTACCTGATCTACCCGATTAACCAATAGCAACCAATAATAAATAAATACTATTTCTATTAATTATTTCTTCTATAACCAATAGCGACCATTTATAAACAAATATTTCTATCGTAAATCTCAAAATCCCTGTTTGAGCACTTTTATTAATTGGTCGTGGCGTGATGTTATATAGCCTATAAACTTCCTCGATGAATACTATCCAACAAAAAAATCATATTTCAATTCAAACTAGTAGTTCCTGAGATTTGCGCCGCTAAAAAATATAAACTCTACAGCTTTATATATTAGTATAGATTTGTTCCAATGTTTCTTAAATATTTTTGAACTGCTACCAAAAAACTTTTTCTTTAAATAATCAAACACTTTTTACCGACTGAACATTTTCTTATTAACATTACATATACAAAGTAAAAAAAGGTAGGCAAGTGGGTGTCACCCTGCTGTACAGTAGGTTACGAGTGGGGTACTTTAGTGGATGGTGTTAAATTTGAATTCAATGATATAATTTAATTGTATAAGAAAAACGATTCTTAGCGAAAACGGTCAGTCAGCCTATGATATTACTAAGTATATTTGATAATATTATTGTGAATATAGTAATATTTATATATTAACCTATTTACGTGGAACCTTCTTTTAAATTATCAATCCTAAGCTATAAAAGTTGAAAATTTTATAAATGTTTAACTACAAAATTATTATTAAATTTTAAATTTGATAAATTTTGTCATAGTTCGAATTTTAAATGCTAAATAAATAAAAACTGTGACTAAGGATTTTTAATATTTTTCAAATGTCATTGTAACAATATAGTAGGAGCCTTGTATTAAATTTTCAAGTTTTTTTACCCAATAAATAAACTTTAATTGACATTCATAGAAAAAAAGACTCATAAAATTGGAAACAGAATATGGTCTTAAACGGTTCAAAACAAATCAAAATATTTTGAAAATTTTATCGTGTATAGTAAATGCAAATATAAACTACCAATGAAAATTTCATGTATATACATAATTTGTTTTAATGTTACACCAAAAACCAAAATCGATTTTGTGTAAAACCGATTTTCCTTTATTTTTTAGATTCTGAGCGAAGCGATGAATGTATTGATTTTATAATGATGTGTGTTTTTTTATTTTATTTTATTTTAATTTTTTAATTGTTGTGTCTGCCATCACCTTTTAGGACAGTAAACGTGCTTGGATTTTCTTCAATAGTAACTTTTCTAATAGGAATTGGTACTTTGGGGGGTCAAAAGTAAAAATCCCAGTAGTTTTCAAAAGCGCCGTGAAAAACAAAAGAAAAATTAAAGAAAAACAGGAATTTTTACGCAAAATCGGTGCAACTCAAAAACAAATTACCGTAGATACTTATAAATTTCACTGAATGTTAATATTAGCATTTTCTATACACGATAAAATTTTGAAAATAATTTGACTCTTTTTGAGCTGTTTAAGGACATTGATAGTTTCCATTTTTTATAGTTTTCTTTTCTATAAATATCAATAAAATAGGTTATTGTTTCAATGAAAGATGAAAAAAATTAAAAATCCTTAGTCACAGTTTTCATTTATAAGCATTTAAAGTTCAAATCTTGACAAAATACGGAAAAATCACTAAAATTAGCAAATTATTTTGAGTTGAGAATTCATAAAAATTTTTCTTTTTAAATCTGAGACTTAACTATTGAGAATTTTAAAATTTGACCTCCCAAATGCACCAACTTGATTCACTTTCCAATCGAACTAGATACTGTTGAAGAAAATGTTCAGTAATGGAAATAGTTGTGTGTGACATACGCATCACAGATAAAAACCGATCGCTTCTTATGTTGAATTGAGCATAAGACTATAACTCTAATAATACTTTTTTTTTAAACAACAAAACTAGTTGGGAAGTCTCGAAAAGAAATTTTTTTATAGATATTTTCCTATTTTACCTTCAAGAAATATCAACCGTGTTCCAACCACCGACGCCGTAATCGTCCACTGAGAAGCTTATGGTCACCGAAAACTCGACCAGCCCACTTGTCTCACCGATGTCACAACCGCCGTCCGAAGATGACGAAGCATCTGATTCCAGCTATAACGTGTGAAAGCAAAATTAACTACTGTTAATATTTTGTTCTATTTTTAGTATGGTTATTCATTTTATATTATTAACATTTAGGGATAAGCAATCTAAGTACAACATATTATTATTGTTAACCCAAAATATCAACAGCATCTTTTAAAAAGTAAAAAAAAAATGTTTATCAATGTCATAGAACAAGCAACGGAAAAAACAAAAACTATCATAATATTATATAACATCTACACTGAAATAAAAAATTAATTTTGATAACCAAATTATGGTAATCACAACAATGAAAAGCAGTTGGCTCAGGGACAGCAGTAATTTCAATTAAGAATACCAACCAATTCTGGTTAGCTGTTATTACATAGTTATCTTTATAATAACAATTGTGTATACTACTAAACTTGATCTGGAAATGCTTACAGAAATAATGTAACAGAAACACATACATTCTTGTTCAACTTACAAAACACATAAAACCATATGTTAGCGGCAAAATATTTTCTGTAGGAACAACTAATTTATGTCTTATACTATTGTTGAAGGAACAATATATAACTATGCGAGCAGCAAATCATTTTGTAATGATAACAAAATGGTAATGTTGGATATACTTTGTTGCTGGTTAAGAAACAATTATTAATATGCAATAATAACAAAATTTAATTGTTTCTTACACAAATTATATTGTAATATTATACATACATTTTTGTTGTTGAAAATATAGTTTTCACTCTGGGGAGTCATAATTATCAGAAAATGTTGATATTATAATATATTTTTTTATGTAGTTTTGTTTTTAACAATATACATTTTTTTAGAAATACGGACTTGGAAGGGGCTTCGGCCCCTAGGGCCTCCCTGGAGCCGCCCCTGTTTTTACTAACTGTTGAAATATTATAATATTAATCAACCTTGTATTAGGAAAAAGATGGAAAAATATATAAATCATTATTGGATAATTTGCACATGTGCTATATTATATTTAAATGATATATAATATTATACTTAATATATATCAAATATACAATATAATAGGGTAATTTATTAATGCTTGTTATTAAAAAATGTTCTTTATACTTGTATACTGGAAATTAAAAGTTTTATTTTTACAATTTTGTTCACAATACATTACAAAGAACTCCTTATAGTTATATACTTAGTTCCATCCGCAATAATATTTATATGATTTGGTATAGGAGAAATTATAGAATTTTGGAAAATAAAATTATTACCATCTACAAATTCATCGAATTCTACTTCGTAGACACAGACATGTCCATTAAAGCATAAAGTAATTAACGGAATAAATTCAAAAATGATTTTATCAGAATTGTAAATATATATATTTTTGAGAGAAATAAATTTGAAATTATTATCATCTTCAATAATATCTTGAGTTAGTATGCTATTGATTTTGTAGCATGTTCCTTTAACAGTAGCCCAAGTAACAGGACATAATGTTTCTTTGGAATCAAGATTGAGTTCATTAATAATTTTTTTACATTTCATTGAATTAATTATTTTACGAGGACCTACATTAATGGTAGTACATAATCGACCCTTATAAAATGTTTCATTGAGTTGTAATTGGTGTTTAATTGCCAAAGTTAAACAAAGATTTCATCTGTTGAATGACGACCTAGTACAAATTTTTAAAATTCTATGTTTCGCCTCATATCTCATTGCCCAAATATGACTAACCGGGCCAAACTCTTTAATCATATAGGGGTAATGAACCAAGAAATGGAATTTAGGTTTAAGACAATTGTTGCTATATTTTAAATAATGTTCATTGAGTTCTGCTACCAAAGTTTTCAGTAAATAAATACTTTCTTCTTCAAGCGCAGGTGATAGCATGTTATCTAAAACTTTACGTAAAGTTATACATAGAACCCAAACTGGTTCTTCAATAGGAATAATATCTTACTAGTATCAACATTTCAGATGCCGATTGTTTTACATTTCCAACATTAATGTGATCCATATTTATTGTACACGGTTTATTTTTCTCAGGTCCAAAATCAAATGCAAATAATCCATCATTTAAAACTTGTAACGAAAATAATTTAAGGTCCTTGACATAATAAGATATAATGAAACTCATGATATACTTCGCACATCCTTCAAGAATATCATGCATTATATCAACGCCTACTTAGTCAAACAAATTAAAAATTTTAACATCTAACCACACACACTTTTCTTTTATGCCAGTTGCACTTAGATTGTTCATTTCTAAGTGCATGTAATATTGATCAATAGACCTTAGTAGACCTTCATCTTCGTAACATTAAAATTTCAAATCATTTTTTTTTATAGTACAAATTCGACATGAATAATTTGAGGAAAAACTCTCAGTAAAACCAATAATTGAGTGAATTCCTAAATTATCTCCGATAATTAATCCTAAATCAAAGTATAATACACCTTTAAATACAGGAGTATCTATTTCTATACCAGTTTCCTGCAAATAATTTAGTTCATTAATTAAAGGATTAAAAATAACATTATTTCCAAATTTTACTCTATCACTAAAATGAAAAAGTAAAGCAAGGAAAATATTACTCAAAACTGATATGCGATTAGGTGGTATACATGTGATAGATACATACACAGCTCCCACTTTATGAATACCTGAGTGATTACCAAGTACATTACCACTTTCAAAATCATCAAAATACATAAAGAGCGGTAAGACAGTTTTACCAGCAAATTTTTTCAATCTGCTTTGCCAAAAGGTACCCTGAAAAAAATTCCCTAAAACACTTTTATCGTTCATTAAGTTAGTCAGGTGTTCCAGGTTTCACCAACGACATTTTCAAGACAAAAAAATTGTTTCAGAATTTTTCTCAATGGTATAAACTATTCAGTACAGTTAATAGGTTCGATAATAGACAAATCTTTTTAAATTACTTTGTTTAAACGTTGGCTAGTAACAATTTCTTTAGGTTCTACATAAGATTCTGATTCAGCAAAGTAACGAAATCTCTTATGTTCAGTTTTAAAACAAATGAAAACATTTTCTATAATATTTCCAACACCAATAAACATAATAACAGTTTTCCAGCATTTTATTTTTGTTTGATACTTGTTCAATGATGTTTTAATAAAAATAACTATACCCTCAGAAAAAATATGCTTAATCTGTTTTTAATAAATTTTAATGTAGAAAATGTTCGCTCACATGCTACTTACGCAAAACGCAAATGGTATGAATCAATATTTATAGTATATTTAAAAAATTTGTAAAATATATAAGTACCTGAGTTGATGGCAGTGTTAAAAGATATTTGTATGCCAAGGCTAAATTACTATAAGCATCGCTATACATATTATACTTGACTAAAACATGAAGACAGCATACAGTACAATTCATGCAAAGCCTACAACTTGTTTTCATTACATTTTGGGTGTCACATTCTTCAACTTCATCACTAAATCCGTCATTTTCAAGTTAGTGCCTGACCCCTCCCCCCCCCCCATGCGATGGCTATGCGTTATGTGATTGACCGACAGTCATCGCCAGCCGTTGTCGATCGTCGGCGCCAGTGATGGCCGCCGTGCATACGCTCCCACCGGTGTCCAGAATGCGCGAAAAAACGTATTTTGGTCGAGCGAGCGGTTCAATCTTAATCCGAATAGAGTATATTATTTTATGCATGTTTCGGAATTTGCACTTCTCGTTTAAGACCGTGGTTAGGGATATCTAATAGGTATATTTAGAGCCAGGTCGTAAAACCATTCACACTATTAGCTATCGATTTTTAGAGTCTGGTCGTAACACCGCTCATCACTCTATTGTAATTACTATTATAGACCCGCACCGATGTCGTGATCTACTGGCCCGGTATGGTGTTCTCGTTGCACGGTATGTACGCGCGGACATGAGAACAATATCCGAATCCTTCCACCACTTAACCACATATAGTTTCCCGTGACGATGCGATCGCACACTTGGCCTTAAGTCTTATGATATTATCCATTGTCCGCCGGCTAGGTTTTTTTTCATTAATGCTCCATCTTGTATTGTTTCATTTTTTTTTGCTTTTAATTAAATGCATGTATCTCCTACCATGGAGTAATCCACCAAAGGATCCCTCCCGCGGTAAGGTTGTCGAGGTGCACAACGTTGTGTTACATAGCTAGGCATATTTTATGATATTATTGTAAGTAAAGTAATTAATTTTAGTATTAGGCATTAGTATCTACTTATGTAAGTTAAATTCATTTTTACCAAAAAAATTACATCTGGAGTGTCATTGCGTAGGTATAATCACGCCATCAGAATAGGCCACTGATGCTACCGGCTCATTGGATAATGCTGGTAAACAACACATCACACCATTCTTATGACGTCAATCACCCTTTCCTTAATCCCGGCATGTATCATATAAATAGGGGCACTGTTGCACAGGCATTTCAGAAATAGTGATCCCGGCTTACCGTACTTATGTGGGTCGCGGACTTATAACAGCCGCAAGCCGCATCGCCGTTCACATTAAGTACAAAATCCCAGTATAAATGCAAACAATAATTATTCTCCAGCAGAATTTCTACATTCTGTCGACAAATTAAATAACTAAATTTAACTATATTATTTTCATCTTCAATAAACTTTATTATTTATATCAACCAAACATCTACCATCCGATCCAGTGCAACGACGTGTACGTGCCTTCGTCATTAAAGAAGTGTGCAGTAACCAATCAGGTGACAGCGACGGGCAACTAGGTACAGTTTCCATTACCTGTTGTTTTATTTATTAGGTCCAGCGTTAACAATAGTAAAAGCGGTGCCACTTACAGCTGACAATTATCTTATTGCTTAGAACGCGCTTAAAAATCGGTATGATAATAAGCGCTTATTGGTCCCTGCGCAAATTATTTACATTCGCGTCGTTAACAAAGGAATCTCCTGCATCACTTTCATTGTTCGTCAACACCTTTCGGGAAAATGTATCAACTATTGGAGTTGGAGACTTGTCTGGTTTTATACTATTCTATATCGGTTCACGCGTTGTTGATCCCATGACACGACGATTATTTGAGGCTACTGTTGAAATATCTGATTTGAACTCATTATTAGAGTTCGTATCACAACGATTTAACGTTTTGGAAAACGTTGGCAGTAGTTTTAGCATTAGTTGTGTGGAAAATAATGAAAAGACCTTAGGGAAGAGAATGACTAAGAATATCCAGGACAAGAAGTTCGAGAAGACATCGTTAGCCGCGGTCACCTCCGCCAATACAAAAAAGTGTCTGTTTTGTGACACCCACATGCAATTTACAAGTGTTTTGGATTCCGAAAACCATCAATTTCCAAATCGGCGCGAATTTGTCAATAAAAATCAATTATGTTTTGTTTGTTTGAACAGTGGGTACACGATAAATGCATGTCCTACGGCTTTTACGTGCCGTATGTGTTTGAGTAAACATAGTACATTACTACATTAAACAGATGATACTACAAAATCAAGTACCGATAACACAAGTGATAACTCCGAACGTACCACTACAAGTTTTAATACAACACAGTTTTCGGGAGTTACACATACTGAAACCACTGTTTTGTTGGGAACTGTCGTAGTCAGGGTTCGAGACAACACAGGTGTTTTACAAGTAGTCAAGGCAGTGTTAGACAGTCACAGGTATCCGCAATGACAGTAGATTGTGTCAACCAGTTGGGTTTGACTCGAAGAAAGTGTCCTGTTGAGGTCATTGGACTTTCCCAACAACCGGTTACTACTGTCAAAGGTCAAACTAATTTAAATTTTTTTCCTGTACAAGCCGACGCTCCCGAATTTAAGGTAACCAAGGTCATTGTCTTACCTCGCATTATGTCAAATGCCTAACAGGGTTTTGCCAGCCGAGATACGAGATCGTTATCGTCATCTTGTCTTTGTCGACCCCCAATTCGATCACCCTGCGCCAGTAGATGTGTTGGTTAGAGGAGACTTATATCCGTCCGTCATTCAATCTAAAGCTGACGTTATACACACCGAGGGCTTATCATCAGCGATGAATACACAATTAGGTTGGGTCATAATTGGCGCTTTACAGAATAACACACATACTCCGCTTACATCCCTGTCAATTAGTACAACCCCTAACCTAACCAGTGTTAGGTGGTTTGATTCCACCCCGAGTTCCGTCGGTTGCATCCAAAAACCGCACACTTGGTTTTAGCCCTAAAAAGGTCGATAGCCAAAAACCACACAGTTTATCGGCCATTGTCTAACAAATTACCGTACATTTATAGTGGGTTAAAACCGCACACTATTTTTAGTGAAAATAGTGAACAGATTAGATTATAAGATATTATAAGATATTATTATTATGTACTATTGTTTCAATTTTGGGAAGAATTTTTATGTGACAGAGATCGTATTAAGTTTTTAAAAAACGTCGGCAGTCTGTTTCAGCCAGTCAAACTTTATCAGTGTTATTCATAGTCATCGTAAAAAACTAAGGTTAAACCTAAGTTTAAATAAACTTGGTTTAATTCTTAGACCTTGGTTAAACTCGAGTTTAATAATGTATTATTCATAGTCAACATAGTCAATGGTCCAGGCTAAGTTTTGAAAAACTGTGGATTATCTTTGGTTTATTATAAACAGCCATAGAGCCACCCAAATTTCCATATTATTACTAATTGTTGCCAATCTAAAAAAAAAAATAAGGTAAAAATACATTCTATGTTCTATTATTTTAATGCGAACGTTACAGTTTTTCAGGTGTTTTTTTTTTTCATGTCATTGTTATCGTTATATTTTATGAATTGTGGTAAAATATTTTTAGATTACCTATATGAATTTATTTTTACTTTTTAGTTTCGTGTTGTATTTTTGAGCTTATTAGTGGTATTTATTTATTTAAAATTATAATTTAAATTGCGTGATTCTATTTTAAAATGGATAAACAAAAAAGGGTTAATTGGGAAAGTGGAGAGAAAGAGCTACTAACTGAAATCGTCACACCATTTATCAAAGTGATTGAAAATAAAAATTGTGACACAAATACAAATAAGTCAAAACTAGAAGCGTGGTCACAAATTTATAAAGAATATAATGGTAATTCAAAAACTCAAAGAACATTACAACAAATTAAAGGGGAATGGAAAAGAATGAAAATAGTTGCCAAAAAAATGTTTCGTCATATAAACAAAATTTAAAACAAACTGGAGGAGGTCCTCCACCAGAATCAATAAACAAATTAGACATGACATTGCAGTCTTTAATGCCAATGGACTTTATTAAAGATACAAACGATTTTGACTGTGACAATGACGGCTCAACTAAAAAGGTATAGTATTTATAATTTTTATAATAATTGTAATTTTGAGTTTGTTATTTTTTTTTACTATGATTATTATTATTTTTCTTATTTAGATTGGCATAAACAAAACTGTAATAAATGATTTCAAAATATTAGAAAAAGATTCACCTGCATCATCGACAGCGACTTCAAATACAGGTATACAAATATGTGCTGAAAGCTTAGATGAGTTTTTACAAACAAATGATTTTGAAGATGTAAGCTATTTTATGTTAATTTAAATTATTTATTTGTTAACAAGTTATATTTAAATTTAAAGCACATAATCATTGATCATGACGTAATATACGATGAAGACCTTCGAAAAAATAGTCAAAGTTGTTCAATGATAAGACCTGATCTTGAGGAAGTAGATGAAAATGAATACAATTATTCACCTACTACAAATAACCAAACCAAAAAAGTAATGTCTTTTTCTATCATAAAATGCTACCTAATTATGTTATATAATAAAGTTATATTGCTATTAGTAATTTATTTTTTATATGATTTAATTAAATATCGCAAAAAATAATATCAAATATTTAATATATTATATATAATTATATTATAATTCTTAGTAGTAGTAACATGTCTTAATATTAGAATTTGTATTAATTGTATTAGGTACAAAAAAAAAAAAAAAATCAAGGATTTAACAGAAATAATTTAGATATACAAATGACTGAATACGAAGCAATTTATTAAAAATACAAAAAGAAAAGTTTGAATTAGAAAAAAAGTTTTTGACTTTAGAACATCACCAGCGCTCTCTCATAAACGAAGCAAAATTGAAATATTATGAATTAAAAACAAAACAGTTGGAGAACTTGAAGCAGATTTAAGATTTAAACTGTTCTGATTAAATATAGGTATCAGATTACATTTTTAATTTCTCGTCATCTACTTATTATATTACGCAACAATTCTGTTATACCTATACCTATATATTATACTTCAATTATTATAAAATACTAAACATTATTCTTTATTATATTTATAACTATGTTATCAGTTATTTAGATACCTAAGTAATAACATATATTATGTGATTTGTTTTTAAACTATTTATTTACGACTGTTATAAAAATATATTGTTAAATATTAATATGATAATTATTAGGTACTATAAAATATATTATGAGATTTGTTTTTATTTACAAAAGTTACAAGAATAAAAATAAAAAAAGTTTTAACTAATAATAATAATAATATAATAATAATAATAATAATAATAATAATACATATTACATACGTTTAATAAAAAAACTGTCTTATGTACTGCGCTCTTGCTACATTACCTCTATTTTGGTTTACTTGTACAACATTATAATAATTGTCCTCATCTGCAGAACTATCACTTTCACTTTCTTCATTATAATCATCATCTTCACTACTATCTTCCGTGCTACTATTGTCGTTATCGTTAGGATTTATATTATTGATATTTAAGTTGTTTTTAAAATGTAATTTCATGTTGTGTAACACTGATAATGCTACTATAGCAACTTTAGCGTTCTCGAGACTTATGGTCATTCCTCGCAATAAACAGCGAAAACGTTGCTTGATTTGTCCAAATAATCTCTCTATTGTATTTCTTGCTCTGATGTGTGTGTAATTGTATTGTCGCTCCACATCGTTTTGAGGATTAAGAATTGGTGTTAACATATATGGAGTACAAGCATAACCACTATCACCAAGTAAGATACCATTTATTGATCCATTTTCAAATTGTTCCTTAATAAGACTTTCGTTCCAAATCCTTGAATCATGTGCACTTCCTCTCCAACGAGCAATTACATGCAATATATGACAATTTGCATCACAAATTACCTAAATTATTAATTATTATTTATAAGTACTAAATATAATTTTAACAAGATTTTAACTTTATATTTTATAAATTTGAGTATTTTAATAAAATACATGTTGTATGGCTTACTTGAACATTTATTGAATAAAAGCCTTTTCTATTAATGTACAATTGAGCGTAGTCACCCGCCACCTTTTTGATTCGTATATGTGTACAATCTATCGCACCAATTATCGAAGGCATATTAAATTTTCTACGAAAATCTGCCTTTTTAGTAGCTAACTCTTCATTGGTCAATGGAAACTTAATATAATTATTTTTTAATGATGCTAGTGCTCTACAAACTTGACTCAAACATCGACTAACTGTCGGTTGACTAACACCATGTAAGTCTGCATTGTCGTCCTGAACCTTAAATTATTATAATATAGGTACTTTAATTTATTTTAAATTCATAAATGAACTATTACTATAAACATTATCAATAATTACTTGTCCTCTAGCTAAATAACGAAGTGCAATCAACAATTGTAAGCTCGGCGAAATTGGTTTTCCGCGATTGTTAACTGCTCGAGGTAAAAAGTCACGAATTTCGTTTACGATTTGTAAGCATTCTGCTTTTGAAAATCGATACTTTTTACGAAATTCAGCACTAGTAAGTTCGTTGTAAGGATTTTTACGAATCTTATATATTTTCGGCTGTCCAATAAAATGCATATTTCTTAAATTTCTTACGCGTCTAACATTTTGTACATTACCGACATCCATTTTTAAGTAAGTAATTTTAGTAAGTATAAAACGCACAAGTTTTTAAAACACGAATGAATCAAATTACATGATAATGCATATTATTAAGATAACAGTGATTTTTATAATAAATCAGCTTTAAACCTAGTATTCACCTAGTTTATAAATCAGAGGTTTATCGTTAAACTTAGTCTATGGTCTAAGTAAAGTTTATTGTCTATGAATAACAAAAAAGATAAACTATTGTTAAACTACTATTAAACCATTGTTAAACCAGGTCCAATTTGACTATGAATAACACTGTAAAAGTTTTAAATTTTTGAATATACCTAAACATTTTTCGTTTTACATTTTCTTAAAATTAATATTTTAAACTATTGAATATATACAAATTTAAGTTGACATTTTTTTAAAATTGATATTTTAAATTTTTAAATATATACATTTTTTTTAAGAACTATGAGAATAATGAGAATAAATAATTATGCGTTTTTTGTTCATCGATCTTTTTGGGGTCAAAATCATGGTGCGGTTTTTGGATACGACAATTTTTAAAATTGTGCGGTTTTACCTATTAAATGTGTGTGGCTTTCTCCTGTATTTTATCAAAAGTGTGCCGTTTTTGGAGTCAACGGTTCCCTGCTCAGCTTGCACCCTTCATCGACGCTCGTGGTATTATTAGAGTAGGCGGTCGTTTACAGCATTCGGGCTTGAGCACCGACGCCAAACACCCTATTTTGTTATCGAAATCGTCTCACCTTTATCAGCTTATTGTCCATCACTACCATCATAATACTTGACATAGTGGAACGCGTTTAGTAGCTTCGTTAATTCAGCGCCGGTTCTGGATCGTTTCGATTCGAGCTGCGATTCGTCAAGTAATATTCAAATGTACAGTATATACTAGATACAAGGTCGCAGCTCCCCAACCATTGATGGCAGATTTACCATCTACAATGGTCCAACAATGCTGACCATTTGCCAACGTGGATTACGGTGGTCCCTCCACCGTCAAGGAGAAATGCCATATTAAGGCATACCTTGGGTTATTCGTCTGTCTATCTACCAAGGCTGTGCACCTGGAGGTCGGTACCAAGTTACAGCTAAAGAAGGTAGTAGGTAATCAGGTGTATACTCTGGAAGAATTGATGACGCTAATCACACGTATTGAAGGTGTACTCAATTCTCGGCCATTAGTCGCCATGTCAACCGATCTGAACGATTTATCTGTGATAACACCAGGAAATTTTTTGATTGGTAAACCTCTAATGACGATTCCCGAACACGACATCGTTGACATTCCGCAGAATCGTCTCAAACGCTGGCAGTTAGTTAGACAAGCCTTTCATTCCTTCTGGAAACGATGGAGTCGGGAGTTTCTACATACGCTGCAGATTAGACAAAAATGGTTCCGTTAAAATCCCAGTCTCGGTGTCGGAGATGATAAAAAATATGTAAAAAGTTACTACTTATTTTGTAATTATAATAATGTAATATGATATTATATCGTTATCATAACAAATCTTTATATATAAATGTGAAAATGAAAACCTTTGAGGCCTATGTTCTCGGAAACCACTAAACCGATCGTTATGATTTTTTTTTTTTTTAAATTGAAGAGCTCACTGCAGAGTAGGTTTATGGCATTTGATCAATTCTCTAACTTAATAAAAAAAAGAAAAATCAATTATTATAATTAATGGACTGTTACGTAAACTTGGCAATATAACAAGTATTCTGGGTTTCCACAATCACTACTAATTCGATCCTTCCTAACCCCCCAGCGTGTCCTACGGCCGACGGTTATTCTTATGATGCTTGGGTTTCCCCCGCCCGTACAGCATCAAGGTCGTTCATCGAATAGAATAAAACGTCAACGTTTACTCAGACTAAGTCAAAATAACAATGGCTCGCCAGATAACTGCAATATTAATAGCGATAGTAACAATATTAATAACAATAATGATAATATAAATAATATATCTATTACCAATAGTGTTAGTAGTATTAATACAATATTTATAACAACTTTGCACTTAATGATAGTGATATAAGCGATATTATTAATGATATTATTAACAATATTTACGATTTTTCTATTGACAAAAATTTAGTTGAACCACGTGTTCCATGGCGTCACCGTAAAATGTCGGCATTTACTTATGATAAATTAATCTCTATACATAAATTTGCCTTGGACACTCCATAACACGTAAACGGCTGCACCGATTTGGCTAATTCTTTTTTTGTTGTGTTGGTAATATTGTCAGGAGAAGGTTCTTAACTCTTAAGTAAGATAATTTTAAGAAAATCCTCCGGAAAAGTAGGAAATTTAGATGTAGGTGCCATCTATCTAGTAAGAACAGAAACTAAATAATAATATATTTTTGTTCATTCTAAGGTTGCCTTTGGTCGTGATTGAATAATGAATATAATTTCAGACCTGTAGCTATGTAGCTTAGTAAAAACGGTATTCCTAAGACTAATTTGTCGACACATGCACATTGTAATATCAACGTGTTAATAAAACATTCGTAATTACGTACGCACTCCGAGGAGTCTGCAATCCACCATAAGTTACCCTAACCGTAGGTTGATTGTCTACCTGAAAACATACTATATGTCTCACGCATACAATACATATAAGCGTGTCTCTCGGGTAATTATATATTCAAGATGATCCATGAAAATTTTGAAGTTTTGAACATTATACACTGAATATTAAATAAACAAATTGAACAAAGTTTGAATCCTATAGAGTTGGTACATATTTTAACGAGCAACGCAGTGAACGGGAGGTCCATGTCCCCAGCATCCCCCATTTCGAATTACGGGTACAAACCCAGGGCGATCATTTGTGCTTCGTTAATGCTCGTTTGTGCACTTTATCCCTTCCAAAGTTATCCGCATTTATTACAGAGGGGGGGGGGCTGGAGACATGCCAGCACCCCCATTTTGAATTTCGGGTACAAACCCGGGGCGATCGTGTGTGCACTTTATCCCGTCGTTAGTGTTTTATCCCTTCCAAAATTATCCGCATTTCTTACTGGGGGGTGCTGGGGACATTGACACGGTACGCAGCGGCCACCAGTACAAAGTACAGGTACCGCAGCGACCGGCCTACACCTTCGTCAACCACCACTACGGACTACAGCGCGACAACGCCAACTCTCCCACAGCGCCTCAAAGGCACTAGGCAGGACGGGAAGGCGGGTCGAGCGAAACGAGTACCGGCCGCCGGCGGCTACGACGACCCATCTTACGTCGACCGTCTTAACGACAACACCGCGCGACCACGCGTCCATTAAACTATCGTGTTACATGTATTATAATTTATAACCAACGCCAAAATAAACGTCTCCAAGATACTTCACCGCCGCACCTCTGACTGTGTTTATTTTTTTTAATCAAAAAGTGTGTGCTTGTGTGTGCTACCCACGTCCACTTCACCACACCATACTCAACGGCCGGCTTACCGCGGACCATTCCACCAGCATCGCCGTAGCCGCGTCAACATGCTGCACCCCCATTTCGAATTTCGGGTCCAAACAAATTTTATTCGTTTGTGCTTCGTTAGTGCTCGTTAGTGCACTATATCCCGTCGTTAGTGATTTATCCCTATTTCTTGCGGTGGGGGGGGGGGGGTGCTGGGGATGTACTAATCTTAGTCCAGCCACCAGACCTTTGTCTGAATCTCTTCAATACACTGAGGTAAAAATGATCCCTGGATGATTTGCAGTTAAAACTTGAAGTTTTTGAATTAAATTAGGTACTTAAATCCTAGTTTTATGTTTTTGCAATTATCAAGTAAAAAAAATGTTTTATTACAATTTTAGATTTATGCTAATTTCCTTCAATCTTCTTATAGGATCATACCTATTATAATGGTTTTCACTTGTACGCGTCACCTTATTAAATACCTAAGGTTACATTATTTAATATTTGCATTGTTCCTATCCACTAAATTGCATTCAATCATGATCTTGAAAGAAATTACCATTAATTGTTTTTTTTTTATATATATATTTATAAACTGTATTTATGAATCATTACTATAAATAATTTTTACTAATCATTCAAATATATTATAATAATTCATTATTGTTAGAAATCATATTTGTTTAGAACTTTTGAGAAAAATAACTCAAAAAATTATCTATAATAAAAAACTAACACTTATTATACTGACCTGTGAATCATTATCGTATCTCGAACCGTTGATCGGTGAAAATAATAATTTTAGTAAATATTAAACAACTTAAATTATAATTCGATTTCCTCAGATCAATTTGAACTATTTTATTATAATGTAATTAGTTATTTTAATTAGGTAGTTGCAAATTCAATTTATAAGTATAGTCTGTCTCATCAAAGAACGGGATCGTTTCGCGCATGTAGGCTGATTCGATTGGTGAGTGGACAACCACGTGATCACGCTTACAACGAATAATTGGTGGGGGATGCGTGGCAGCGAACGAGTTTTGGTCGGCCGCCGGTCCCGTTCTCTCGTAAGACAGACTATAGTATTTATTATAACTCCAATAAGACTTCTTTTCCCATCATACGTCATCACCTATGAAGAATTATTTATACAATACAAAAAAAAAATATATATAATAATAGATATATTATATATGATAATATTCTTCTTCGTGCATTTGTGAAATTAATTCTTTATAGTTTATAAGCTATAACTTAGATCCAGTATCTAAAGGTTATGTATTTTTCTGTAAAGTATTTCAAATATTAGGTACACAATTACTTTTTAAAAACTTGTTGGGTAGTTAATAAAATATTTACAGACACAACTATTTAAACAACGACCTTGTATATTTATCTGTTTCTGTTGAGTTTTAATATTGATAAAATAAACATATTCTTTTTTGGCAAACTAATAGATATTTAAATAAATTACATTAAAACTGTTTGTGAATGTATAATATAACTGTAAAAAAAAAATGTAACATAGTAAAATCGATGACCATTCATGAACTAAATAAATAAATTTAACAAATAAACAAAATAAACTCATTGTTGCCGCTGTCAGCTCTTATTTTTAGAAAATAAGGAGTGCCTTCACGACTGACGATTGTGTTATATAATATATGCGTGTAACTTTAAATTAAATAAATAAATAGCCAGGTAAGCTTATAATAAATGAATATCACATAATAATATAATGTAGCCTCTTGGCTTTAAAATAATAATAATACAATAGTGCTATAGCAAATAAGAATACAAATTTATAGCTAGATTGTGAATAATATAATATGGTAAAAAAATGCTTGATTAGCACATTAAACAAATAGAATGAATATGAATATGGTTTGAATAATAACTTTATGCACCTTGTCAGCTGATTACCTGTGGAACTGGTGTCCGTTAGCGGCTTCAAACCAAAACGCTACCGTCTCAGGATGCACACATTTGAACAATACGAATTTACAATATTATAATAATAAAATGTGTGACAATCCCGAGAACGTACGGCTAGCGGGCCACCAGCTCGGCCGAATAAATCACAATGTACATGTAAATCACAAATGGCAAAATTCACGTGCTTCTGTAAGTATCTTTGTGTCCTGAATTGGGGAAATAATATTATTATAATGAACTAAAACAAATGACTTAACGATACTTACAGAAAGTAATTTACAGATGATGTACACAAAATGATTGACTACGACTTAATGATGAATGTAATGTATTGACTAAAACTATGAATATGCATGTGTTTTGACAATGAAAAATAAAACGTAGCGACTATCTACACCGAACAACCATCTAGCTCGGAGGTCGTGAAAAAAAAAAAGTTAACAGACATACAAAATCCGATGAAAAACTATATGAATAGGCTTTTAGTGTCACCACACTAAAACAATGAAACCTGAAAAAAACTAAGAACTTTGTGACACTGAAAGCATGACTTGACGAGATGAAAAACTTTGAACGAATATAATGACTGTTTGAAAAACATAAATTGATAAAGGTCACGCAGCTGGCCGGTCGCAAACGAAAGCATGATAAGATTTAACTGATTATGTTTGCAGCTGCGGACCGCACCGTTGCATGCCATACACAAAAAATGATAACAGAAAACAAAATGAAAATGACACAAACATAGCAATTTTAAACATGAACACTCATAGATATAAATTAAAATATTTAAATACATTATATAAAGGAAGTTTCATAATAAATATTAGACTTAGGTATCAGGAAAAACTATTTATCTAACTTCTAACTGCTGTGTTGTAAAGTAGGATTATTAATACAATTAATGTATAATCTTTAGAAACATAATTAAAAAATAAAAAAATACAATTTACTGTTGGCTAATAATTTAGGGTAGGTATCGTAGTTGGTTACTACGGTATATAGATATAAGATATATAGGTTTTAAGGGGGGTTCACAACGGGGGTAACGTGTGCCCAACATGTTGTTACCTTTGGATTAAATATCAGTAAGCGACAAATCACATTGAGTTGTGAACATTTAAATCATCGTGTTTGTAACCATGGTTTATCGTATTATCACAAGAAGCATGATAAGGGTTGAGTGCAATCAGTGTAGTCACGCAACAAATTTCAGTGTTATGTTGTAAACGGCCATCCTAAGTTACCGTAAATAAACAAAATGTAACATAATATTGCCATACATGAAGTAAATAAAAAATAAATTTAACAAATCTTCTTCTTCTTCTTAGCTTACCGGTCCGTTGAGAACTATTGCTGCCTTTAAGAGGTCTCGCCATCTCTCTCTGTTGTACGTCAGCTCAAAAGTTACATTTTGGCCTATGTCTTTCAAGTCTCTGGTTATCACATCTTTCCACCGAGTTCTTGGTCTTCCTAGGGGCCTTGTTTTGTTAATTTTTTCAACAAGTACTTTTTTTATTAATAGACCATCTGCTCTCCAAGTGTGTCCAAACCACTCTAGTCGTTTGTTTCTAATAAATGCTAGGATATTTGGTCTTTTGTACAATTTCTGTAATTCATCGTTTGTTCTTCTTTCGTAGGTATTGGTCTCTTGGTTGAAACGTGGTCCATAGATATTACGGAGTACTTTTCTCTCAAATATTATTAGTTTCCTTTCATCGCCTTTTGTTATGGACCAGGTCTCACAAGCATAGGTTACAATTGGGCGCAAGTAGCTATGATATAGAAGAATTTTTGATGTCCTTGAAAGTAATTTTGATTTTAGTATTTTGACTATGCTGTAATAACACCTGTTTCCAATCATAATTCTTTCATTCACTTCCTGATGCATATTATTCTTGTTATTGACATTTACTCCAAGGTATTTAAAATTATCTACAGCTTCGAATTTCATGTTACTAATTAAAAGATCGTTTGTATTCTGATTATTTCTTGACATCAACATATACTTGGTTTTATTTTCATTTATACATAGGCCCATCGACTTACTTGTCTTGACCAGTTTCTCGGTTGTTTGAATAATTTCTTCTTTCGTCTTCCCTAATACTACAATATCATCTGCATAGGCTAAAATTACCGACTCCCCAATTATGTCCATGTTCCGTTCTTCGTTTGTATCTCTTATTATTTTTTCCAGAGCTAGATTGAATAATGTGGGAGAGAGGGCGTCACCTTGGCGTAGACCAGATTTTACCTCGAATGTTTCCGAGTAATTTTGTAAGTAGCGTATTTTACAGATTGTCTTCTCATTACACATTTTAACGAGATTTATATATTTCTTTGGTACTCCGAGTAGTTCTAAACCTTTCCATAGTTCCTTTCTGTTTATACTATCATAAGCTTGTCTGAAGTCGATAAATAGTATATGTAGTTCTTCATTGAATTCATAATATTTTTCCATCACTTGTCTTATCACGAAGATGTGGTCGGTGGTTGACTTACCTTTTCTAAAACCACATTGGTAACTTCCGATAATGTCTTTGGCATATATGTTTATTCTTTCTAAGATTACCGTTGTTAGTACTTTATAGCCTACGTCAAGTAAAGAGATACCTCTATAGTTCTCCGTTACTGTCGGGTTTCCTTTTTTATATACAGGACAAATTATAGCCGTGTTCCAATCGTCTAGGATTTTTTCTTCTCTCCATACACACCTAATGATTTCAGTTTACTTCATTCTTAGCGGTACTCCTCCTCTCTTTAACAATTCTGCAACCACACCATCATCACCTGATACCTTGTTATTTTTGAGTCCATCAATAATCACGTCGATTTCATTTTGAGTAGGTTCCTCGATTTCTGGTTCCACTGTGTAATAATCTATTTCTTCGATTTAATTGTCATCAGGTTGTCCATTATTTAATAGTTTTTCAAAAAAATCTTTAAATTCGTTTACTATTTGTTTTTCTTCAGTGATGAGATTTCCGCTTTTGTTTGTTAATATTTTTGTTAGTGGTTTATAGCCCTTTTTAATGTTGCCACTTAAATTAAAGAATACTTTTGGATTAAATCTATTTGTTTCCATATTTTCAATCATTTTCTTTTCATATAGACGCTTTTCTCTTCTTATTATCTTGTTTGTAATCTTCCTTTGTGCTTCGTATCTATCAGACTTGCTAGTTGATGGATTTTGTAGTACTTTCTTTCTTAACTCGTTTCTTTTATCCACTGCTTCTTTGCATACATTATTGAACCAATTCTTCTGTTTTTTCTTTTTTCAACACCTAAATGCTCTCTAGCACTGTTTGTTACTACTTCTTTTAGATTACACCAAAGGGAGTCAATTGTTTGTGTTTCTTTCTTAGGTTGGTTTATTTGAATATTTTCTCGTATCATTTCAACAAATCTTTTTTGAACTTCAGAGTCTTCTAATCTTTGTATATTATACTTTTCTCTGGCTGATTTTTTCACCATATTCCATTTTGTAGAGAGTCTAAGATTAAACTGTGCGAATAATAGGTAATTGTCTGAGTCAGCATCTGCTCCCCTAAAAGTTCTTACCTTTCTAATACAACTGGCGTGTCTTTTATTTATCAATATATGATCTATCTGATTGTGAACTCGACCATTTGGAGAAACCCAAGTGTATTTGTGAATGTCCTTTCTTGGAAAGTACGTGCTACTAATTGTTAAATCTTGTGATGTAGCAAAGTGAATTAATCTTGTACCGTTGTCATTACTTATTTCATGCAGACTATCTAGTTCTATTATGGGTCTGTGAATGTTTTCTCTACCAATTTTAGCATTAAAATCACCAACTATCATTTTCAAACTGTGAGTAGGTAGATTATTCAC
The DNA here is from genome assembly GCA_008086715.1 of Sitobion miscanthi. Classification (NCBI taxonomy): domain Eukaryota; kingdom Metazoa; phylum Arthropoda; class Insecta; order Hemiptera; family Aphididae; genus Sitobion; species Sitobion miscanthi. Next base: position 32,432,448 of record CM017801.1, read on the forward strand.
CACTGTCTCTAGTTCATCATAAAACTTTTCCTTTATATCATCGGCTTTGTCTTCTGTCGGAGCGTAGCAGTTGATCAAAATTAGATCAAAAAGTCGTTCAGATATTTTAATGTAGCAAATTCGGTCATTTACCGGAGTGAAACTCTTTGTGTTATGAAGAATTTTCTCATTAATCATGAAACCTACTCCATTCTCACATCTTCCATTGTTAGTCCCACTGTAAAAAAGTGTTGTACTACCCGATTTAATGTTTCCACTATCAGGCCATCGTACTTCCTGTAGTGCTAGGATGTCTATTTTATATGAGTTATTAGCATCAATGACATATTTAACAAATAAACAAAATAAAGATATAAATTAAAATACATTTTAAAAAAGTAGTTTTATAATAACAATTAGACTTAGGTATAAGGAAAAACTGTGTATGTAACTTCTAACTGCTATATTATTAACCCTTTATAGGGTAAAGGGAAATTATTTCCCACCTCAGAAAAAAAAATCCTGTAGCTTGTGATCGTAGGGAAATAATTTCCCACTTATATCAAACGAATGTTCATCATTTTCTGCGTTTACTATTAAATAGGTATTTTACCCTAGCGCACTCTAGTAATGAGTTATTGAAATAAAACGTTCCAGGTGGGAAATAATTTCCCGCTGCCCACTCACGGTATCTGATTATTACGAGGGTTATTTATAATTTTATTTCAATTGAAATTTATTGTTGATAAAATCGTTTAATTTATCTATAATCAGTATATTAAATAGCTTAGTTTTTGTTCTTTATTTTAGTGTGATAATGAAATATCATATCAAACTTCAAATGCTATTATTATTAATTTTTCGTGACACATTTTTCATATCATTTTTTTTTTTACTCAAACTAAAACGACTACAACAGAAGATTGAATGCTGTTAGGATCTCAAAGTGTGTATCAATTTAGCAAATAAGTCTTAAGAAATTAATACAAATATACAGTAAGTGTATTACATACACCACAAATTTAATATTTTCAATTTATTGTGAATTTTTAATGAATAATTTATTTAATTTTACATTATTTGCAGATGGATTATAAATCTAAGGATCAAGATATATTATGAGTTATTTCATATAACAGATGATATGGCAATAGATACAGACAGTGGTGGAGATTCTGATACTGATGATATCACACCAATTAGTCGACAAAAACAAATTGTGAATCTAGTATAGGCACTAGGTAAATGCTGTTTTTTTATGAAATATTATAATTTTCACATGTGTTTAGGCAAAAGAACAAGATCAAATATGCAAACAACTAATCAATGTGAAAACATTGATCTTCATGGACAATGTACTATTACTTTAGGCAAGTTATTTTTACATATTTTATTAATTTTATTATGTTTTATAAATAAATTGTAATATATATAAAATATGTATTTATTGTATATTTATTTGTTTTATGTAATTATATATTTATAATAATAATAAAATTAATAATTTATATAATCAATAAAAGTGTACTTTTAAAATATAATTATAAAAGTTGTGAATATGTATAATAAACTGTTTTATTTTTTCTTAGTGAATGACAGTATTTCTGATCAAGATAAACCATCTTCAAGTGGTTATAATTCCAGAACTAGACGAAGCTTATTTAAAGTTGTTGAGACAGCTTTAGATATGTTAAGTATGAATCTTTAGTTTTTACTTATTTATGTCATGCATGTACATAATTTAAAACTTATATTACAGATGAATGGGATTCAGATTCTGAGTCAAACGCAGATGATACGGATAAAGACAAAGATTATGAGCCATGTCATGTATCAAATGAAATTAATATTAATTTTAGTGATGACGATGCTGATGATAGTTATACTGGTTTGAATGAAAGAAATATTTTAAATGTAGGATCTACTTGTAATTTTGTAAACAATGAATTGAGAAAAGATTCCAACATTAATACATTTCATTTTACCAAAATTGGTAAACAACCTGAAAATTTTTCAAAATCAACTTTCCAAATGAAAAGTCGTATTAGTGATAATATTTTTCAATCAACTCCAGTAAACATTTGGGAAAAAATATTTTCTCCTCTTATTGATTTAATTGTTAGAGAATCAAATCTTTATGCTGAACAAAGTAATAATTTGTTAGATACGACTAATGAAGAAATTAAAGCATTCATTGGGATACTCATAGTTATGGGTTTCAATTCATTACCAAGCATTCTTCATTACTGGTCTAATGATAAAAACTTTTTTTGTGAGAGAGTTGCAAGTATTATGACGGTAAAAAGGTTTTTAAAATTGGTACGATTTTTGCACATAAATGACAATTCTAAAATGCCCCCTCGAGGTCCTGATTTTGATAAATTATTTAAAGTTCGACCATAAATTTCTCATTTACAAACAATGTATACAAGTTTAGAATGTCCCTCTAGGAACTTATCAATTTATGAAAGCATGATTGCCTTCAAGGGTAGATCAGGGATGAAACAGTACATGCCAATGAAACCCTTTAAAAGAGGTTTCAAAGTATGGGCATTAGCTGACTCTGCAAGTGGTTACCTTATTAATTTTGAAATATACACTGGTAAAAACAGTAATAATTTAACAGAAAATGTTGTATTAAATCTTTCCCAATATTTAGAAATGAAATTTCATTGCATTTATTTCGATAATTTTTTTACTAGTTTGTACGTCTATACTAAATTCGTTTTTGATGTATAAAAAAAGCTGCAACAGACATAAAAAAAAAATATATGAGCCATTTAGAGTTTAGATCTACATTAGCAAATGAACTCATATCAAATTATTCATCTCGTAAAAGACCAACTATATCGCCATCAAAATCAAATGTCGAATATAATTTCGACCAATGAATCACATATTGCAACTAAAGTTGCTACATATATATGCTGTTTTAGATGTAGTACCAAAAAACATGACAGAAGATCTAATATAATATGTGCAACTTGCAATAAAGTTTTATGCAAATATTGTTTTGCTGAGTACCATAAAACTTAGTATATTTTATTGATTTAATTGCCCAATTAGGTACTACAGTTGATATTGTTGTTTTTTAGAAAGTTAATTTAATTTAATTTTTATTTTGAAGACTGAATTGAATTATCTAAGTCATAATAAGTTCCATATCTAGGTCCCATAATTTTATTTTGAAAAGTTGATTTTATTTATTTTTATTGTAATTTTATATTCATTTTATATTTTATTATTATAAGTGAAGTCTGAAATGTGTGAATCAAGATAATTCTACAAAGGTTTTTATTTATGTTTTCATTACTAATTATTTTTTGTTTGTTTTATTGCTATAATAAATTATAAGTTTTTACTATAATATTATAAGAATTTATTTGAGTTGAGAAGATTTTTATCTTCAGGTGTCATAAATCCTAAAATACAATTAAATACTTATTTAGCATGTAATATATACATTTGTTTGCATAAAGATAGTTTAAATTAAAAAAAATTGTAGTATGGTATAAAGTGGGAAATTATTTCCCTCTGCCCATGGTCCATAACTATGACACTAAATGCTCAGTGGGAAATTATTTCCCACCCTTTTTTTATCAATGCAAATAAAGTTGCGAATTTTTTTACATTTTTTACAGTAACTTACATCTGTTAAGAAGTAAATTTGAAAATTTGGTAGAAATCGTACGATATTTTTTTCTGTGCCCTATAAAGGGTTAAGTAAGATTATTAATTAATATATTGTAGATGTCTTCTGCTAACTTTAATGTATAAATTAAAAATTGACAGTCTTTCGCAATGGATGATGATCTATCTGTTTTGACTGATCGTTGTAAGTCTTCGTATCTTTACCACTTGTCAATTCGCATCCTTGGAATAATAACGGCACACAGTGGGAGAAATACGAGTTCTAGCTGGTCAAAATGTATATAATTAAACCATCGTTTTAATTTTAAATCGATATGAATACTTATTCACAGGTACTTGGTGATAGTAATTAATGCAATATCGATTATATTTATTAGGTCTATTACCGTGGCACAGCGATAAGCTCTGTTTAATGTCATTAGATTATTGAATTCTGTACAGTTTATCATTTGTGTTTGTACGTTGCAACGCATCGTTGTAGGCTTTTACCAATAATTTAGAAAAATTATTTTTAAAATTATTAAAATGGACGAGCCGATGTTGGATTTAGAAGGTACGATTTTCATTTAAATTTTTTATTTTGATAAAAATACATACATGATTTAGGTCTTAAATAATTTAGGTTTTTAGGTATTATTTTTACCCTAAATAAGGTAGCAAATAATTTTAGAGCCTCTTAGAGGTTTAATTTATAGCTTTATATAAACCTAAATACGTGTACTTTAATATGATATACTAGTTTTTACCCCCTGGACCCCCCTAATTGATTTATTGATGTTTTTTTCAGACAAAAATATCAATAAACAAAATATAAAAAATAGTTGTTTGTTTGATATATGTGTGGAAAAAGGATTTAGTACACAATCAAGTGAAATGAAAAATTTATTGATGGATTATTTAAAAAAATAGACTTGGTAATAAATGTAATTTTGATAATGAAGAAATTAAAAAATGTTTGTCGAATAAAATTGATGGATTTTGTAGTACTGCATATAAAAAATGGAAGGAGTCGAACTATTGTTTAAGAAAGTTTAAAAAAAAAATGAATTTTGGCTACAATTACATTTTAATATTCCTAACGTAGTAAATTGTGATGTATCTAACCAACCATCGACAAGTGCCGGTAGGCCACCCAAAGTTTTCGCTGACCTAAGGGACCGCTCTAAACGTAGGAGAGAGACGACTACGTCACATGAACTAGTTTACGCTGCAAAATCTAAATTATACGTAGAAGGCAAGCGTGCAGCAGCCTATGTTGTTTCACAAGTATCCGAGTTTTCACCTAAACGTGCAATTAAAATAAGGAAAATGTACAAAAATCCTAAGTCCCACCTAACCCCATACACAGAGGATGAGGCTCTCGCATTTATGGTTGATACTCGTATGACCAAAAATTCTTATCATTTAACCAGATTAGGTGCCAAAAAACACGGAGCTAATATATATCCCTCCTATGATAAAATTCGATTGGCCAAAGAGAGGTGTTATCCAAAAAATATTATAATAAATGAAGTAGGGGCCTCAGTTCCTCTCCAAGATTTATTAAATCATACATTATTAAGATTGTGCGAAACACTTGATTTTGATGATAATATTAACTATGGAGAATTATATACTCAATTTAAATTTATATGCAAATGGGGATGCGATGGGAATTCTGGCCACAGCGAGTATCATCAAAAATTTAGAAATACTTTAGCAGACGATTGTGATGAATGCGAAACAAATCTGACAGATTCTAGTGTTTTTTTATTTTCATTAGTTCCTCTGCGACTTGTAGCAAAGTGTAAAAATACAAATGAAAATTCAATTTTATGGGAAAATCCATGCCCTTCATCAACCCGATATTGCAGGCCTATAAAATTTAGCTACGAAAAGGAAACATCAGAGGTTACCCGAACTGAAGTTAGGAAAACAGAAAAAGAAATAATCGAATTAAAACTTTAGAATTAAATATTAATAATCATATTATTAGTATAAGTTATACCATGCTTATGACAATGGTTGACGGTAAAGTAATAAATACTTTAACCGAGTCATCCAGTCAGATATGTTTTATATGTAAATGTAATCCTAAGAACATGAACAACTTAGACCAAATGCATAATTTTCAAATTAATGAAAATAATTTCAAATATGGATTATCTACTTTACATGCGTGGATTAAGTTTTTAGAATGCGTACTACATATTTCATATAAATTAGAATCAGCCGCTACAACTAAAAGGACCACTGCAGAGCAGAAAAATGGTATTGCAGAAAAAAAAAAGTTAGTACAATCTAGGCTTTGGAATGAATTAGGTTTGAAATTAGATAAAGTTATTCAAGGAAGAGGCACATCTAATACTGGAAATGTTGCTTGTAGATTTTTTAAAAATACGGAAAAGGTGTCTGAGATAACTGGAGTTGATGTAAATTTATTAAATAGATTTTCTGTTATTTTAACAGCTATGACTAGTGGTTCAGAAATAAACTACGAACGATTTGACAAATACGCAAAAGAAACTGCTGAACTTTATGTACGTCTTTATGAATGGTATCGTATGCCCCCAAGTATACACAAAATACTAATGCACGGTTCATTAGTAATACAGTACGCCCTTGTTCCAATTGGCCAGTTATCGGAGGAGGCCCAAGAGGCACGAAACAAGGATTATATTCGTTATAGAGAACACCATTCGAGACAGAATTCACGCGTAAATACTAATACAGACCTTTTCAATTATCTCTTAGTAACATCGGATCCTAAAATAACAGCATTAAGAACTGAGTCTAAAAAACCTCCAACTACATTACCACCAGAAGTTGTCTTTTTATTGAACATTGAAAAAACCGGCAATAGATCCGATTCTGAATCCGAGTCTAGTGCTTTCGAAAGTGAATATTTAAGTGATTCTGATTGATTTTTATTTATATTTATGTGTACATTGATATTTAATTCTATAATTTTGTTGATTATTCGACTATGTGCATTTTGGCCAACAAAAGCTCGTATTTTTTTTTTTTTTAATATATGATTAGTATATTTAACATTTTTAATGTATTAATTTTGATGATATTTTGATTCTATACAATTTTTTGGGCAGCAAGAACTCGTGTTCGAATTTTTTTTTAATTTGTATGTACTTTGATACATTGACCTTTATTTAATATATTAATGTTGTTAATTTTTTTATTTTATACATTTTGGCCAGCTAGAACTCGTATTCCTCCCACTGTGCGGCATAACTCAAAAAATGTCGATTTTGAGTTGGCACCACAGCTGAAACCGCGCGAACGATATCTACTATTTGCGCTCATCAATTTTTTTCTATCTTATTTTTTCACTGCTGGATGGCGTTAGTGTCGTTAGTGTAATGTTCTAAAATGTTTAGTTTGTGATAATACAATCGGCACAACTACAACTAAATCATTACCAACCAAGCGTTCGACGCCGGAGGACGTTCGTCCAGTGGCATTTTTAGAGTTGTGCCGATTGATCGCTGATGCAGGTAATTTTTTTTTGATTTATGCCTTTTGTTCTCCAGAATTTTCTGAGTTGTGCCTTTTGCTTTGTAAGAATATTTTGATTTATGCCTATATATTTTTCTTGGATTTTATAGTAAATTTCTAACAAATAAAGATGATGACGTCGTCATAGAGAATTAAAAAAATTATCAAACTTTCTAATACCACAACTTGTAACTACAAGTACACAGAAGGTGATATTTGGCTTACTATTCCTCGGGAAACAGAGAGGTTTACCACAAGCGATGAGTTCAGAAAATTTGATTTAAAAATATTTAACCATCTTCTTGAAACAAACACGACCCCTACTATACCTGAAAATGAAGCAGATATTGAGTATGAATATTCGGACTTTGATGATACGGATGCGGATCCTGATTACCAACCTAAAGACTTATTGCCTAACGGAGATGAAAATGTCGAGAACAACATTGGAATAGCTGATCATCCTACAGATAATAACGAAACTGAATCAAGAAATGATGTTTTTGAATTAATGTTTAAATTTTATATTATATTATTATTTATTTATCCAACCTCCTCAATCAACGTATTTATTTGCATATTATTTAAATTGTAATATTTTAGAGCCCAAAAGGCCCAAAAAAGTTATTCCCAAACCCCTTCAGTGGAAGGCAAATGTCAGAAAAGAAAAAAGAAATTCTGGGCAGGAGTATACGACAAGAAAAAATAAAGTCGTTCCAAGAAGGAAAATGAAGCCACCGTGTGAAGACAAATGTAGACTTCACTGCAATTCTAAATTTACCGAAATAGAGAGACAGACAATTTTTGAAGAATTTTGGGCCATGGGAGACATTGAAAAACAGCGCCATTACATTCTCAAAGCGATGAAGACAATGACACCAAAGTACAGGTACGTTAGGGCTGATGCAACTAGGTCAAACAATCAAGCATTTTATCTCAAGTGTGGGGTTGATTCTAAAAACATAAGAGTGTGTAAGTATTTTTTTATGGCGACTCTTGATATCACTATTAGGATGATACGGACAACACTCGATAAGCAATCTGAAACGGGTGCTATTGATAGTGATCATAGGGGAAGGAAAGTTGGCAAAGGTGTACTCGAAGACAGTCTAACTCAAAGTGTTAAGGACTATATTAACTCCATTCCGCGAATTGAAAGTCATTACCTTCGGGCACAATCAACCCGGGAGTTTATAGAAGGTGGAAAAACACTAACACAGCTATATAGAGACTATAAAGCACTGTCTGAAGCCAATAATAAATCCTTTGTTAAAGAATCCATGTATAGATATATTTTCAACACGCAGTTCAATATTTCCTTCTTTACACCCAAAAAGGACCAGTGTGAGGAATGTGAGTCAAATAAAAACAATGATAATGAGCAGTATGATAATACGTCATTTTTAAAGCATTTAGAAGAAAAACATCTTGCACGTGAAGAAAAAGAAGTTGACAAAAAACGTTCATCAATTGAACTGGTCTGTGCTGTCTACGATCTTCAAGCAGTTCTCACTGTTCCTCGAGGTGACGTTTCCGTCTTTTATTATATTAGTAAAGTAGCAAATTATAATTTCACAGTTTGTGAAATACAAAGTATGGAAGCCATTTGCTATTTATGGCACGAAGGTGAAGCACATAGAGGACCAAACGAAATAGCTTCTTGTCTTTTCAAATTCATACAGAAGAAGTCCGAGGAGAGAACGAACGACTTCGAAATAATATTCTATTCCGACAACTGTGGAGGGCAAAACAAAAATAAATTCATTATCGGCTTATATCAGTACGCTCTAAAAGTATTTCCAAATTTGAAAACAATCACACACACATTTTTGATTCGGGGACATACGCAAAACGAGGGTGACTCCGTTCATTCGGTCATTGAAAAACAAATAAAGTTGTCTCTAAAGTCATCACCTATTTATACTGCGTATCAATACGCGCAAATCATAAGGGATTCTAAAAAGAAAGCTCCGTTCTTCAAAGTTGATGAACTTGATCATTCAAACTTTTTTAATTTCAAGGACTATACTTCTCGGATAGGAAATAATTTCAATATTAACACCAACTCGGAATCAATTCATTTCAACGATATCAAGGTCCTAAAATTGTCTCGTGGTCAAACAGACACATTTAAATACAAAACATCCTACAAAGAAGATACGTTTAAGACAATTAACTTCGCAAGGAAGAGGAAAACTCGAGTCAGCCAAGACTTAATGGTCGTGGATAAGGCATATTTGAATCCTTGCGGCATCGCACCAAAGAAAAAAGAAGATCTCATGAAACTATGCTCAAAAAACCACATTCCTCCGTCATTCCAATCATTTTATAGAAATTTGTGAGTCAAAGTAGATTGTGATACCTAAGTTAATTTTTTGAAATTTAGTCAAAGTAGACTGATTAAAATTAAGTATAATATTATTATGTTTTTATATTTATAATTATTTAAAAGATTAAAAATTATAAATAATAATCTTTTTAATTTTTAACTAAGTCAAAGAAGACTGATAAATCTTTATAATATTTCGTTTTTTATATTATTTATTATTATAAATAATAATATTTTTAATTAATAACTAAGTCAAGGTAGACTGTGATGAATCTTTATATTTTGTTTTTTATATTATTTATTATTATAAATAAATTCTATATTGAGTTAAAATATAGCCTTTTTAATTTTTTATACCTCATTGTCCACTCTCAAATGTTATTTTAAAATGCTGCTACAAAATTAATATTATATTATTACACAATTAAAAAACCTAAAATAATTGTTGGTCGTAAATGAGGAATATCAAACGGCACAACTATGAATATTTAGGGAAGATTAGTGATATAATGGCACAATTCAAGGTTTTCCTGGTACAAAAAGGCACAACTCAAAATGGAATGTAATACAATGTAGAATAAAACCGGCATAACTTAGTTTGCACGTGTTTAGGAAATTCAGGAATTAATCAAACCTCTATAAGAATAATCTACAATAAAAAATGATAACTATTAAAAAAAAAATATTAAATCATCACAAAGAACCAATTTGTCAGAAATAATTGAAAATTCTCAAAATCATTAATTGCATATTCCCAACAATGACATGTTTTGAGTTATGCCATTATTATTCCAGGGATGCGAATTGATTCCCTCCAACAATAACCAATATAGTGTTCGATGGCATTTTTAAGCTTAGACATCGGAGCTGCGTGTATGTTTTTTTTTTAATATATCAATCTTTTGAGGTATTGTCGATAACATTATTGATAAATCAAAGTTTTTAACACTTCTTTGGTGATCAGAAGAAGGTGCAATTATTTCAATAAATAAATGATTTTCGATTGTGTAGTCGCTTTTTGATGAAAAAAAAATTGCAAAACCCACATTTATGTAGATCATCCGAAAATCTATTATAAATTATATCTTGGATAAAATTCAGGTTATCTGTAGATTTTCTACAGTCGTTTTTTCTACAATTTCCTTTTTAAAACCACATTTTTCACAAGAACGATATTCTTTAAAGGATGGGAAATCAATAAATAAACTTTGAAACATGAAGTTAGCAGTAGACGCAAATCAAGATGTATAAGATCTACTCCATCAGTTGTACCGATATTCTTATTTTGTTGTAATATTAAAACGAATAATTGCAGAAACTTGAAATTTACACCAAATATTTATTTCATCAATTCCTATACTTGATAAAATTTTTAAAATATTTCAACAATTTTTAAGTTATTTATAGATGTATGAAATTTTCCGTTTTCTTAGTTTTTTATTTTATAAATGTCAATAAATTTTTATTCGTTGGATCAAAAAACTTGGAAATTGAATACAAGGATCCCCATAAGTTAATATAATAGCAGATAGAAAATATTAAAAATACATAGGCACGATTTTTTTTTATAACCATTTAAATTTCAAATTTTGACAAAATTGTTTAATTGAAAATTTAAAAATTCTTTAGTTATTAAAAATTTATAAAATGTTTAACTTTTATACCTAAGGATTGAAAATTTGATACAAGGTTCCACATAACATAATAAATCTAATTTAATTAATTTGAAATTTATTTTATAGATACCTACATTTTTTAAAAAATAATATAATTAATATTATATCATTGAATTCAAATTTAATATCATCTATTACAATAACCAACTTGTAAACTACAGTACAGCAAAGCAACATTTTTTAATCGAAGTTTCGATTTATATATATAAAAAAAAAATTATACCTGGTTAATATAAAATTCAAGTAGAATTTCCAAAATAGTAATTAAAAACTTCATATATGATAAAAAATAAAAATCCGTATTTGATAAAAAAATAATAATATTTTGTTGTTCAGTGTCCTCTCGATTTTAATTTATTAATTAAAGATTTTTATCATATTGGTATAGTTTTTTAATTTCTATTTTTTTTTGTTCTACTTCAATTTTATATTAAAGATAGATATTTTTTAGAAATCAAAATTCAATAAAAAAAACAGCCATGTCGAATAAAAATAAAAGTTGCACATTTGTATAGTGTAAAAACTAAAACAAGTCAAAACATGCAACCAGATTTATAATGAAATTGAAGAGCACATTCATTTCTGTGCACATAAAGCCGGTTAAAACCACACAGTAAGGGGACCGACAAGAAAATTGTTGGGAAAAAACGCGCCGCGCGCCGTGCATACAATCTTTGCCGCCCAACCCCGCGCAACACGAATCAGACGGCATTCAACTGTACCACGGCTATATCGTTCCACACTCCACACGACGCGCAATGCGCTGTGTGATCCCTTCATAACAAATAAAATTGTTCTCAGTGAATTATTTTCGAGGTTGCCGCGCCGTTGCACGTTTAAGAGAGAAAACAAATAGTGCCATCCTATTAATAAATATAATATAGTGAACTGAACACGTTCCCCACAAGGCGCGTGGTTTTCTTAAAAAGTACCGACATTATATTGTATGTGATTTGTGGGGGAGTGTGGGACGGCTAACGGCCAAGACCGGCCAACGGTCTAACTCTTGGTGGCGACAATCTTCCATCACTAACTTTTCTCCATTGAACCTTATCTGACGTAAGTTTATTTTAACATTTTGACCCTTGCCGTATCTACCTTTTAGTATTTATAATAACAATTAAAATATTATATTAATTAAAAAAATTACTCAGGCAACAACACCATTTTATTGATCTAATGTAACAAATAATTCTCGTTTTCCTTAATTAATTATAAATCTTATTATAAGATTTTCGTCTGGACACTCGCGCTAGAGCAGTACCTATTTTGTTGGATAACCCATAAATAACCGTGGTTCAGTGGTTGTATTTATTTATTCTATAATATAAACGGATTACAGACACGTCTTGATGCATCTTTATTTATATTTGATTTATTCCAATCATATTTTCATTTTGTGTCCTTTTATTTTAGCACAAATTACAGAATACAGTCATTATTATTTATTATAGCAGTGCAGCCCTAATTTATTAATTTTATAAAACATAATATTAAGAATAATTCTGTACCATTTATGAATGTTGAATGAGAGTGGCCATTTATTGCCAAATTATATTTTTATGCATCATACCATTTGATCTTAAAACCTTATTTGAACTTTATACCTATAATAATTGAATGTCCCTATATTATAGATGTCAATGTATGTATATTTTGGTGGCCGCGGCGGCGGCTGGAACGGCGGACGCGGTCGTGGCGGATGTGGTCGTGGCGGCCGCGGACGCGGACGCGGTCATCAAAACTGCAGCAAAGCAAACGACCCGCCAACTCAAATGAGCGTCCACAGACGCCAGCGTAAGTAAATTTATTATTTAATTAAATTTCAGGGAGATAATATTTAGTAAGAAATCCGTGTCAGTCGTCAGAGAAGGTCTTTACCCTATTTTCATGAAATTTCAATATTTTAATAAGACGCCACGCCAAACCCGAATGTGTTGTTTCAGTTTTTTTTTTTTTTATTTATTCTTCAAGAAGATAATGTGTCCTACTGAAAATGTTCGCGTGGTGGCCGATGAGTACACAATTTTAAATATAAATTCATTAAATAGTTCACATAAATTAATTAATTACAATTTGTAGTATGCAATTCTCACATAACTTTAATATTAATATAAACAAATGTATATTTTCTTCTCTTTCTTTATATCATAATATAATATTAGTATAGTCTGTCTATATTTTGTTCTTGTAATAGCCAAAGTGTAATTTTTTTTAAGAATCTTAAAAGAGTTACTAACATACAATATTTTACTTTTACAATAATCCATTTCACTGTTATTTTACATATATTAATTTTTTTTATTTCATAGGTTGCGATATTTGTGGCTGGAGTGGCCATGTGGCTGTCTCCTGCTACAAGACTGCGGGGGAAGAAGCAGCCACAAAGGCTGCCAGGATTGCGGATGAGGCAGAAACTGCAGTAGCAGCAGCAGTAGCTATGGCTGAAGGCCTAAAAGCTCAAGCTGCTGCTGCGGTTGCGGTCATAGAAACAGCATCAATAGCAACAAAAAGAAGAATAAAGAAGAAAGTAACTGTTACCATATTATTAATTTATTTCTACTTTAAGATATAGGTGACCATACTAATCATTTTATTTGAATCTACTCAAAAAATATATAATTCTTACCATAATTTGTATTTATCTATACTATACAAACTAGTTGATTGTACTTATGTATACATTCAATTTCACCAAAGAAAAATGCTAGTGTCACATAAGATTATATAATTCACTTAACTTTTTATTATGTGCAGGTTAGGTACCTGTGTATAAAATTATAACATTCATAATATATTGCATGAAATATAATGTTTGCTACTGCAGTAGCATTAGACACTTTTTTCTTTGATCATTTTCTATAAAATGTAGACATCTAATCCAAACCAATATAAATTAAACAATTTGGCCCCCACGCATATTAATTAAAACAGATTCTATAGAGTTAGAACACAATATGAATCTCTCTATCATGTAATAAATTGAATTCCAACGAGTTGGAACGGACTGCTTCAGCTCGTAATCACACAATTTTTTTAGTTTATCATTAGCAGCTACCAAATGTTTGAAATAAGTCACAGCAGATTTTATTTATTAGAAGTTGTACATCAGAAAGATTTACCAATGCCTGTTCAGATACCAAATTTAATGAGTGAGCAAAACATGGCAAATGTTTCTCCAGAGTAAAGGTTTTTTGAACTGCCGATAAAATGTGTGTTATATATATAATTCGTGTTATAAAGTATGTTCATAAATCGTTATTATAAACCGAATTATAAACCGAACCATTATTTTTCCAATACAATTTACAAAATTTCAACCTTAATCCTTACCTGAGCATTAGCTACTCCTGAGCTAGTGCTCCGTTTGCTAACAATTAACTCGTTCATATTACACCTTTGGTGTAAATGATTGCCAAGTATTTTTAACTTGACTTTTTTTTTTTTAAGTCCGAAATACACAATTTATATTGGTCGGTATATTGGACGATACCTACAATAATGACATTATTATACTCAATATTTTAAATAGAAAGTTGTAAAGCACATTTTATTTTAAACATTGAAAAACATACGAGAATAAATATTTGAATGCAGTATTTATTATTGTATATGGAAAAATTAGCAATTTAATATACAGAAACAACTATGTATATAGCAAAATTAACACATTAATAGAGCTACCATAGTAATATGTAAATAATATTTATATTATTTTCACATGGCCCTTGGATCATAAGTCTTTGATAAATCCAACCAGTGTGTGGTGTGCTTCCGTTTGTGTGCCATCTAATTGCAATTAAAGGGAACGACTTGTCACATAGATCGTACGCTTATGGTATACAATTAAAGACCACATTGTTTTTATGAACATTGAGAACCTTACGACTTATAGTATTTATTTCTGCATGACAAAATTAACACTTTAGTAATAATAATAAGTCAACATGATTTATCCTATTTTATATGGCCCTTGGAGCATAGATCATTGACCCGATCAGTGTGCCGTGTACGTACACTTGTGTACCGTCAAATTGCTACTCTTACTGAACGACTCATCGCATAGATCGCACTCGTACGGTTTTTCACCAGTATGTGTTCGTCGATGTGTCGTCAAATTGCTACTAGTACTAAACGTTTTGTCGCATACATCGCACTCGTATGGTTTTTCGCCAGTGTGTGTTCGTCGATGTATCATCAAATTGCTACTTTGGCTGAACGACTTACACAAACATCACATGCGTAATATTTTCACCAGTATGTGTGCGTCGATATGTCGTTAAGTTGCTATTTTTTCTGCAATTTTTGTCAACTGCCACCACGGGCTACGACAGCGCGACACCGTCGACTCTCCCACCGCGCCGCAAAGGCACAAGGCGGGACGGGAAGGCAAGTCGCGCAAAGCGAGTACCGGCCGCCGGTGGCAACTCTCTCGTTCACCGACCGTCGATACGACAACCCACCGTCGACGTTTTGTTCGGTTCATCATCACATGATATAACATACTTATTATTCATCACAAATAAACGTCGCTCACGGACATAATCCGAAATTCTCGAGTGTGCGTTGCTTTTTATTTGTTCTGTGAGCATCACCTCTCCATCACAACCATACACATCGACCAGCATACCCAAAGACATCATTAAATCATTTCGGTCTCAAAAACAGTTCAATGACTTTCGTACCAGGATGAGTTCATACAATTATATCTAGACGATACAGTTGTATTTTCAAGGAACGAGTACGAACATCAGGCCCACTTAGACAAAGTTCTCGAGCGTCTCAAGATAATTTCAAAAACAACCGGAAAAATAATTCTGCATTGACAATTTTCCGGTTCCACGTAACGTTAGGGACGTACACAATTTTTTGGGGGTGTGCAACTGGTATAACCAGTAGTCGACAACTACGCGGACACCATAACACCCCTAACAAATTTACTGAAGCGGGGAAATAGGTGGAAATGGACAGATGTCGAACAACGCGCCTTCAAAACTATAAATAAAAACGCTCTAGTCTCATCACCGAAATTGTCTCCACCCGATTATAGCAAACCGATGCAAGCGAAATTGGAGCTGGTACGGTACTATTCCAACGGGGTAACAGACCGGAGGAAAGGCGCATAATATCTTACGCAAGTAAAAAGTTTATCGAGACACAAATAAGGTACGCCGCTGTCGAACGCGAGTACCTATCAGTAATTTGGGTCACGGACAAATTTTGGCCATACCTATGGACCCGACGTTTTGAACTCCTAACAGACAACTTGGCACTAACGTAGTCATACAGGACCAAAGACAAAAATTCAAAACTAACACGTTGGTCACTACAATTTGCTAATTTAGTCTTTAGGTACGGTACACTTCCCGGGAATATAAAACAAAGCACCAGGTTTGTTATCCCGCGACCCATCACTGGGCACACCCGTAGACGAAGAACAACTTGAGGAATAATTGGTAGGGGCACCTACAATGCTGACAGCCAATATTGACCTCGAATCTGACCGTATCTTCTCTATGTTCGATAACCACGACAGTGACGACACACCCCTTACTGCGACAACTCTCGAAAAGTGGCAGTCCAAAGACACTACGATTCGCGACGTAGTCACAGTTCACTAGTGGGACGGTCCAGCGTGGAACGCAAGGAGCACAAAATCAGGACCGACGCATATGTTTTTCTGACGGTCTCTTACGCGCAAACGTAGGCCCTTACACACCTATCGTGATACCGAAAACCAAAGCACATCATGTAAATTGGAGGTGTAGTGGTCAATTATGAATGTCGGACACCCATTCTGGAAGCAGCTTGCATCCGTGATGATTTACCAGGTGACCGAGAAAAATGAGCTTCGAAACGCTAAACACGCACTTTCCCGGATTTATTGCAACACCGGCGCGCTGCAAGCATTGAAGTGTTTCGCTTACATTGGTCACATGTACGTCAGCGGTGGCGGAAGCGATTAATACATCGTTGATGTAGGCAAAGGCAAAATCTAAACCTTCGATAACGCTGGAAAGTCTGTGCCGCGTTCTTGAGGCCAAAATACATGACTAACGCTTGCTAGTTTTCTGACTTAAACGAACACGGTGACTTGAAATGCCTAACGTCAGCGCCGTATTGATTGTGATAGGTACACCATTTAGCGTTGTTTTGTGTGCGCGATTTTGAACGGCTTCGATTGCGCCTGTATTGTTATGGGACTGCTGTGCGGTGAGCAGGTTGAAGATTTGGGTAGTCAACGAGAGTATAGCAGCCTCCATGGCACGGAGACGTTCGTCAGAGTTGCTCGATTGCACCGCGAAAACATTGCGCGAGACACTGGCCTCCAAAACGCGATCTGCGCGTTCGGCGACGTCGGTCAACGCTCCGTTGGGACCGGAGACTATAGTGTGGATGTTTGAGTAACTTTTATAGCCAGAATTCCCTTAACGTGGTGTCATCCAACGAGTTGGGTAGCACAACTCTCATATCCCGGAGCATTTGGGAGGGTCTCGATCGACCGTTCCGCCCGGTTCGACGATGGTGCGAAATCGGATCGACGGCGGTACCGAAAACGTGCTGATGTTGTTTTTTTATATAAATGGCGGAACCAGCATGAGCTGTACCGTCGGGATGACAAGTGTGGATACCTGATATCCTGATATTAAAAAAGTGGAGTAATGTGGGTCTCAAAGATTAACGTGATATCGATATTTTTTTCTCAAGTAATAATTGAAATTCATTTTTATGTTTATGAAGTCCATTTGCGTTCCTAGATAGTATTTACAGGAAGGATCTCAGGTTAGTACTGGGTATCATTAATAATGATTAGCTTATTAATGAGTGAGGTGAGAAGTGATAATAGAGGAGTTATGAGTGACTGAAGCTCATTGATAAATGATAAGTGTTTGGAGATGGACTTTTCGGGATGAGGGGTATTTATTAGAGAAATGTTTTTTTGAGTTACTTTTGACTGAGTCTGCAAATAAGGGCTGTCGAGTGGTAGGACTGGTTGGAGATGGGTTTTCAATTTCTTGAGAAGTAAAAATAGATAATTTAGGAGAATAAAAATAAATAATTTAGAAAAATTTTTCATTTAAACATTTACTAACGTTTAATATTTGCTGAAATTTGTATCATAATTTTCATCACTATAAACAATTTCATCTACTCCGGATAATTCACCTCCTAAATTGTATTTATATTAATAATTGTAAATAGTAAATAGACACAAGTTTAAGCAAAATATATTACCATCTCGATAGATACTACATTCACATGTCTGACATCATCCTTAATGTTTTGTTGAATAGAAGTAGAACCTTTAACAGTATAACATTTAAAAATCATACGTAAGTTATATCATAGTACATTGATTAAATTTCAGGTAAAATACCTTATTATTCTTCTTATTTATTAACATTTGCATTGTTCTAATTTTTAATTTTAATCTCTTATTTTCCTGTTCACATAATTGAGGATTAAGATGGACACGTTAGCGATAATCTAAACATTGTCAAATAAAATATTCTGTTAGTATGCTAGACATTATTGAAAAGACAGGAATATGTAAAGAATTTACACTCTTAAAATAATGAGATCTATCTACCTACAGATTCTTAAAATTTACTTTCTTGGGTACGATAATATTATTTTTTTTTCTTAATCTAAAATCAACTTACACGGAAAATTGGAAAATAAGAAATCAATAAACATAATATTGTATAAATTCAATAAAGAAAAGTCCTTACTAGTGTCTTCATAATTAATAGCAACAATATAAATATAGGGAAAAAATATTTTGAGTAAAAAAGGTTAACAACACCAGCTATAATATCATATTACTCTTTCTATATAATGTTTCTGTTGTATTTAAATTATAATTTAAAGTTTAAGTATTCAGTAACTATGTATGTTAAATAATACAAATTGAGGAAATTTACTATACCTTGTACATATTGGCTATATCCGTTCAAAGGAACATATTAATTAAGAATTAAATAGATCTTTAAATCAAACTAGTATTGTACTTGATTAAAATATCATTAAAACTTTTACGGCCATTACACAATGTATTCATATTTCATAGTAATTTGAGTCTTCAATTTAATTTTTTATGTCATAAGAAATGCAGTGTTCATGTACATTTTGATCCATTTATCCGTTTGTGTTAGGTTTATCTCATGATTCATTGATATGTAAATGATATTGATGTACAATTTTCAAAAGCATACAAAATAAAATAAACAAGTTAATTATTTTTAATTAATAAATAATCGTTGTTACTTACCTAAATTACTAATTGAATGAATATCAATGTGTATAAATAGTACTTCTTAGACAATGTAGGCATTTTGTCAGTGTTATATGAAACGAGAATTAAATAGATATAAAAAATAAAATAAAATATAATATAATAATTAATAAAGCTTAGACAATTCACTTAAAAATCAGTTATATAAAGCGTAATGCGTGGCGTGAAGTTACTCATCATTAATTTCAGGAACAGGAAACATACTTGTGTAGTCTTTGGCGGGCAAGTGGATAGGTAACTGGGCAAAATAGGCAAAATGGTAGTTTTGGGTTACAGTAGAAAGCGAGTATTAAGCTAGATCTAGAAGTTATCATTCTAATAAAAACACAAAGCTTCATATACTAAAACATAAAAGTATTTAATAGTAGATGATTTACTTGTTTCGTCCTTAACATTTGAAGGTTGAACTAATTCATTATATGGTGTGTTCTCATCGACTAAATTGGACACTAAAATGTAAAATAACAAATTAGTTAAAATAATATTTTTTTTAAATATTCAACTAGAGTAGAGTTAATTAAATTTACCGCCAAGAGATTCATCATTTATTATATTATTTTCAGAGTCAATTGTTAAAAACTAATTGAAGACTTGGATATTAAATTACAGGAAATATCCTCAGATTCCTGTAAACTTTTATCTGAAATTAAAAGATTAAAAAATAATTATTCTTAGTTATTAATTTAAAATGTTTTAAACAGTTATATTTAATTTTTAAGTAATCACCAACATTTTATTAACTTTTGGACTTAATACTTTCGGTTATTGACTGAACGGTCTACTGAAAAGAAGATTGTTTTGTTGATTTGGTAATAATATTTTTTTAAGAACATTAAAGATCTCTTGTTAGTTACGATTTGTGTTATTCATCATTTTCTTTAATTACGGACTCAAAACGTTTGGACGCCAAATTGATGTTGTATCCTGCTTATCCAACAAAGTCTTGTTACAATACACAGAAGTAGGTAGATTTAATGACGGAATCGCACCTTTATACAATAACCTGCATAATTATTAATTATTGATTTGAATCTTGTTAATAATTGTCTAACAAGGACATAAAATACAATTGTCTTAAAATATCTACGTATAATATACAGACATTCTATTTCCAACATCGTTCCAAATAATAATAATAGTCTTGATTTGTAAAATGTGTAGAACATATCACCTTGTATTTTACCGAGTCCAGTCCCTTTTGTTCAAAACTATTAATAATTATATTATTTTGTGTTAGTTTCACCCATTGACTACATCTCTAATAGTAATTTTATAGATATTAGGATTTTAATTTAATTAAAATTTAAAAATAAGTTAAATCTTTAAAAATTACACGTTTTGATCACTTGGGAACCTATGGAATAAAATTCTAAGATTTTCTTTTCCTGTATTTCTACAAGAAAGCACAGCACAAAGTTTTCTACCCATGGTAAACAAATATTTTTAAATATGTAAATTTTAAAAAAGAACAATTTAAAAATACACAACAACCGTTGTCTGTTACATCAATAATAATCATTACTTTATTAGAGTTATGTCGTAAGGTATGGAAAAATAATCAATTATCTTAATACTGATATCATTATTCATTGATATAATATTATGTTGTTTAGTAATTATTGTTTTGGTATTTTGCATATAACAAAATATGTACCAATGTATATTAACCCATTATAATATAATAGTAATCTATATTTTAATACCTATTTTATATTATTGATTTATGGCGCAAATTATTTGTATTTATTAACGAGTACATAAAAGTGATAAGGAGAAAGGGGCTGAAATCACATACATTTGGAGTGCTATGACGCCAGCAAGTTTCTACAGAGCTTCTCGTATTCTAATCTATAGTATTTGATACTATCTACATAATGATGAAGTATAATATATTATCATATTATGATGTTCTTGAAACGTCACATTAAGAAACAGAGCATGGCGTACTTCATAAAATGATTTATCATTTTAAAAAATGATTACTTTAATAAATTACGTCCTGTTATTCAATTATATTTAAACAATTGTGTAACGTGTTTTAAAAAAAAAAAGAGGAGTAGTTGTTAAACCTATGGTATTTAATGAAGTCAATGCACGTGGACAGGTTGATTCAATCGATATTATGCATTCATGCCATGATGATGGTGGGTTTTATATTAAATTACCAGGATCATTTATCAAAATTTGTAACGTTGCGTGCTCTTAAAACAAAAACTGCAGCTGAAGTAACATATCACTTAATTGATAAATTTGTACTTTTGGAGCACCTTCAATTCTTCAATCAGACAATGGCCGTGAGTTCGTTAATTGTATAATTGATGAATTAAAAAATATGTGGCCACGACTTAAGATTATAGCGGTTGAAGCGTTGGAAAGCGTCCTTTTTCCGTCCAGTGGGCGGTAAAGTGGGAATCCCTAATAATGCCGGGCGGTAAAGTGGAAATCCCCAAAAGTGCTGGGCGCACATATCACGGGCAAAACCACTGCACAACCAGACACGGAAATCTATATCACCTGCATTATTACATGTAAACCAATTAATGTACATTAAATTATTATATTATCTCCACTAATACTTAATTGGGCGCTGGATCGATTTAATTAATCATATCACTATCTTTATAATATACCCATGACAAATAATACTACAGATTACACTTTAGTACTAAATAATATTGATTCAATTAGTGCCACTGAATACTCATGTGATGATCTAAAATCCATAATTTATACGAAAAATACAGTAAATATTTTTATGTTAAACATATAAAAAGCATTTTGACGAACTCTGCATTTTATTGGACCATATTATCACACAATTTGAGGTAATAGTTTTAACAGAAACTTGATCAGGGTTAGCACATATATCAACCAATAATTTTCAAATAAATGGATAGTCTATGTACACAACCAAATTTAATAAAAACCAAAATGATGGAATATTTGTCTAATTAAAAAATACATTAATAGGAATATCAGTTATAGAACTAAACACTCGTACAAGCTTTAGAAATAACGTTCCAGATAGATAATGTTATTTTTATAGTTTATGCAATATATAGGTCACCTAGCTATACAGATTTAGATAAAACTCTAAATGAAATAAATTATTTAATTTTTAGCAAATCGATATCAAAAACGGCAAATTACAAAATAATACTCGTTAATATGAATATTAACCTGATTAGACCCTCTAAAATAAAAACGATATCCTATTACTATTATTCATTAAAATGAAATCTAAGAAAAATGTATTACCAATTATACCATAATTAAATATTACTGATCACTATCCAATAATCCTTAGCATAAAAAATATCTCTAAAAACCGCAATAACGAACCAAACCCGTTAACTATAGTGAAAACTGATGAAGTATAATTTACCCGCTTAATCAAGCACAAGAATGGTTATCCGTATATCAAAGTAGAGAAGTTGATAAAGCCACTAATGTTTTTACTGAAATATTAAATACTATAAAAATATCAGCTTCAAAAGAAATTCAGATATCATCAAAAACTAAGAAAACTAAACCATGGACAACCACGACTTTAAGAAAGGCAATCAGAAAATGAGATCATCTACAATTAGAAAACACCCTCATAACAACCAACTCAAAGATTATTACCTAAAATACAGAAATATAATAACATTATTAATCAAAAATGCTAAAAAATCTTACTATAAGACTGAACTGCAAACAGCAGAAAATAACTCAAAATTAAAATGGAAATTAATAGGAGACGAAATCGGTATAAAAATAAAAAACAACAAACACCCAAAATTAATAGCTAATAGCTTTAATGAATATTACATAAATGTTGCCTCCCAGTAATTATTAACAATTTCAACAATTTGCATTAAAAAATAACATTAAATATCGATTTAATGAAGAAAAACAATCAGCGGGATATGACTGGGCAAATTATTTTATTATAAAACATAATTTCTCATTAAGAACTCCTCAAAAAATAAGTGTTGCGAGAATCATGGGATTCAATCGTTTTCAAATAAATAGATTTTATGATAATCTAAAAACAGTGTATCAATAAATGAATGTACCACCAAGTCGTATATTTAATATGGACGAAACAGTGCCAAATAAAGTCCAAAAGTGATTTCTTGTGAAGGTAAATAAAATTGTTGGAAAATCTGTTGCTGCTGAACGTGGTGAATTAGTCACTGCAGTTTGTTGCTTAAGTGCGAGTGCTATTTATGTACCCCTATTTTAGTTTTTCCGAGAAAAAGAATGAAAGACGAATATTTGAACGGGGCACGCACAGAAACTTAAGGGTTTATAATCAAATACTGGTTACATAAATTCAGATTTGTTTTTAATGTGGTTAAATCATTTTAAATATCATATTAAATCATCTGGCGACTCCTCAGTTTTACTTATTTTGGACAGTCACATCTCGCATATAAATACAATTACATACTGCCGAACAAATGCATTTGGTAAGTATACCACCACATTCGAGTCATCGTACTCAACCATTAGATAGATGTACAAGCCGTTAAAAGACTACTAGCCACTATGATACACGGACAACCACACATCCTGGAAGAGTGGTCGCTTTATATCAACTTGCAGAAAATGTTGGTAATGCATATGGACAAACTGCAACAACGAACAAAGCCTTAAATGCATTTCAAATGTGTGGGATTTTGCTACTCGACCCAAATATTTTTAGTGATGATGATTTTCTACCTTCTACAATGACAGATCAAACAGTTTCTAAAGATCTTCAAAATGAGCCATTATACATTATAAATATGCCAACTGAATTTGTTAATAATGAGGTCCGATTAAATCAAACAGTTGAAGACCCATCTACATCATAATTTATAGTTATTCCTTCTAATATATCTGCAGTCACTAGAAAATAATGCACTTCTCGCCTTAACTTCAAAAATTATAAAATCGCCAGTAAAACCTGCAGATAAAATACCTCTTCCTAAAATATCACTGAAAAGAAGGCGTCTTACCAAAGGTAAAAAATCTGAAATTTTGTCTTCTAGTCCTTATAAAATGCAACTTGAAACTTTAGAAAAAGATAAGGAAAACGCAAATCTAATTTGTGAAAAAAATAAAGCAGGAAAAAAGTACTTAAAAAAGCTGATAACTGTGAACTCTGAATCGGCTACAACAGTAACTTACAAAGAAAATCGTCCAGCATGTAATGAAAAATATGTAGATCCACCAACCGAGGATTGGATGTGTTGTAAGTTTTTTTTAAATTTGTATTTTAGTTTTGTATTTTAAGTTTTTGTTAAAATTGTCAAGGTAGTTATGAAAAAGAGATAATTTATTTTATTTTTTTTTAAATTTTTATTTTAAGTTTGTGTTGAAATTGACAAGGTAGTCATGAAAAAGAGATTATTTTTTCTATCTTTTTAATTAACACGTTGACGGACACTCGATCAATTTTATTGCTATAATCAGAAATACCATTTTATTCTACATCCATGCGTTAAATATCACTATTTCATAACTGCTATTGCAGTAATATTCATTTCATAAAATGTTGTCGCTACACGTCGCACGGTTCACTCGACTCGAGCGTAAGATAAATACAATAATAAAACACGGCTGTCGACAAGACCGTCGACTAAGAAAGACGGACGCATGTAAACTCCGGCACAAGTACCCTTTTTTACTGTAAACTCCGCCAGTGAAGAAAATCAAGTACCAGTATAAAATTAATATAATTATTATTATAAAATAAAAATAATAATAATAATTAATAATTGTCCGCATTAAAATATAATAGTTATAAGTAAATAATACATTTTACATAAAATATATCAAAATGAAGCCGAAAATTAAAAATTCTTTAACGGCTAAGAGCATACAATTGATAAAATATAAAATTCATAATTTTCATAATAATAATTAATAATCGTTTACATTAAATATTTAAATCATTGAAAAAAAAGTTATAATTATGCAAAAATATGTAGTTATGTTATAATATGTAAACTAAAATAATGTGACACAATTTGTAAATATTCTAAGTCTAGTCCATTAGTGTGCCTATTTATAGCATTCTGTAACACTGTAATTTTTTTTTTGATTTTGAATTTTTGAGTTTATTTATTTGAAATAGGCCATTTAGTTTTGTATAAGTTTGGGTTTGAAATTCGATAAGAACTTTACTAAAAATATGAACATTAGGATGACTTTTATAAAATTAATTGTTTAGATGACTATGAAAGGATTCACAAGCATTTGTAGTTCGATTTAAATTTGCACTTTGATGAGCCCGTACAAAATAGGAGGAAAAGCTGCGTCATTGTCTATATAATTGTCAACAAGGTAATCCGAAAACTTCATTACTCTGAGGTCGGATGACATGATTGCTTCTAAAATAAATGCAAATAATAAAAATTTTATCAATTTCGACGTGGATCCACCGCAATGGATATCAACATATTTAATGTGAGAAGGCATTTAGCAATGTGAGCAGGTAAGAAAATAAAACTGGCGAAGTTTACAATCGCCCTAAGAGACATCGCAGACTACAGACTTTATATCGGCCGATAGTTTAGTTGAGTTGGGCCATTATCGCGCACACTGGGCCAACTAAACAGTTTGGTTGGTGTTGAGTACGCAAACTAGCTTGACTAGTCGGCCGACTGCTCTGGAAAGATTTTTCTAGTTGTACTGAATTCTGCTTACGATAGCAGTCGCTTTTTAATATAACTTTCGTTTAAAAATGTTGTCAAGAAATGTTATTATTGCGTTAATACAATGAGACGGATTATGAAGAGAATGAAGAAGAGAAATAGAGAATATTGGGTGCATCCAATCTATAGTAATAGATTATTGTAGGGAAAATGTCATATATTGCATTCCAAATTATTGAATTTCCCAGAAAAGTTTTTTTGGCTACTATCGAATGATCATAAAAAGCTTCAATGAACTCGTCAAATTAATTGGACCAGCAATAGCGAAGGAGAACATACAGTTAAGACTCTCTATACCTGTGGAGGAAAGATTGAGTGTTAAGATACTGTTAGATAAACCACAAAAATTATTAATTCTCTTTTATTATTTTATTAAAGTTAAAACCACAAAACTAAGTATATTGAAAAATAAATGAATAATATTATTACATTGTTCATAAGTCATATATTTCCGTATAATCTGAAAAATTAGAAAAATGGGAACGAACTGTATCAATAGAATTTTCTGGCGATGGAGTATTTTGAATTTCTTGAAACGTAGGCAGACTGTGTTGTATGGTAAAACTGGACGTATAATTTGAATGCTGAGATAATTGTGGTGGTGGCATGATGTTACTCCCTGGATGATATACAGGATAAGACAACGGTCGCTGTAAGACATTGAAGCTACTTGTTGATTGAGAACTTGTCTCAAAATGCCTTACTAGTGTTATTTGTTTGAAAATTTTAAGAATACCAATTTTAGCATCGAGTTTTTTTTCTGCGTTTAATTACTGGAGTAATGGGACTAGAGATAAAGCAAAATTTGTATCTTCATCAACCGGCTGATTTCATGTTTTTATTAATGCTTCGTCCAACTCGTCTGGTTAGGTTAGGATACATTAGTCCTCTTTTTCCGATTAGGAATAGGTGTTGAAGTGGTAGGGCCAGTGTCGTTATTGTCGTCTTCGTCTTCATGAAAACCATTTGGTTCCAGGTTACCTTCCGTTCGCCAATTTTCCATACAAGGAAGTAAAAATAATAATTTTTCAAAATACACATATTTACGCCTCTTGGTTGCAGCTTGTCCTGATTTTATGTTTTTTGGGCGTTTAATTCTCTACGAAATCAAGTCCGTAAATTAGCCCATTTTTTTGCACTTCATGACCTGAATAATAATAATGATAATATAATTATAAGTACAATATATATTGACCAAAAACATTACATTTGAAAATGTCATTGTGTGTATAAAATATAACAATATACTCTAAAAGTTTCATATACCCATGAATAATATTTTCAAATTACAACAAATGAACCAAAATCGTTATTATTGGTTTTAATATGTAATTTAGTCTACATTTGAATATAAAATGTCTGTATAAAAAAAAACTTTATCAATTTTTTTTTAGATTTTTTGGACTTGGAAATCAAGCGCTCGTCGTGTATGTCTATAGTTTAAAATTCGCTTGCTATAGTCTAAATTTATTTTGTTATAAGGTCTTAAAATGTGATTTCCAAGTCCAAACGCTTCATCACCAACGACAGAGAATGGAATGACATTTCCGTCATCATCATTTGGCAAATGCCTCCCGGCATATTAAGCTGGTTGTCAGAAAGCCGTTTTCCCATTTGAGATGTTTTAAATATTTCTGAATCACTAGCTGTTTCATCAGAACCAACACCTATGTAAACAAATTTATAATCTGCATCTGTCCAAGACATTAAAACGCAAGAGAAGAATTTTTTGTAATTAAAATATGTTGTTCCGGAATGTTCTGGTTGTATCATCCTAATATGCTTGCCCTTTATCGCTCCAATGATATTAGGAAAATTTGTGCGAGTATAAAATTCGTCAGCAATTTTAATCCAGTCATTTTCTTGTTTGATTGCCATAAATAATGGTTGAAGTATGTTCCATATTTGCTCACATGTAGATTTAGTTATATCTCGTATTGTAGAAGCTCTCATTAGATACTCAAAAGACAACGAGTTGATACTAGCCCCGGTAGCCAAATATTTGGAAAGAATTAATTATATTATTTTATCACGTACATGTGTAAACCTTCCATTCATTTTTTTAGTTTTTCCCAAATTGTTTGAAAACTAAAGACAATTTTAGATTCTGAGAAGAATAATGAATGTATTGGTTTTACAATAAGTATGACGTGTGTTTTTTTATATATTTTTTTTTTGTTTCTATCATCAGTACTCATCACTGTTTGGGATAGTAGAACTCTAAAACAAATTATCGTAAATACAGGAAATTTTTACTTAATGGTTATGTCTTTTCTATACTTAATACAAATATAGATGCGTTACATTAGCACCACCATATTCGAAAATCATGAAATAAATTCTACTGACAATTGTTATTCCATTTGTACACATTTGTAATCCAAATTTCAATATTTGTACACCACCCCCAAATCGTCTAAAACCCTACACAATTAGGTAACCATACAATATTATAATAAATTCTTCAAAATGTAAATATTGAATATATTAAACGCTAATATAACTTCTTATACATAGATCCATATCGATGAACTACAGCTTTATCAAAAAAATCTTTTTTTGTTAACACTAATTTAAATGGTTTTATATATATTTTTAGTGTTAGCAAACTATTGAATTTTTACGAACATTTTGATTTAATAATCTCTACATGACTGACTATTGAAAGAAAATAGTCATTCGGTCGCCCAATTTTATGTAGGTACCTACTAATAGTATCTACGTAAATAATAATAATAATTATTGAATATAAGTGGCCTGCACGTGACTTATTTTAGTATGACAAATACTTGTACTTAAATCCTATTTTAGATTCTGAGCGGAGGGAAATTTTAAAATCTTTTTAAGTTATTTATAGACATTTGAAATTTTCTATTTTTTTAGTTTTTTATTATATAAATGTCAATAAAATTTTATTCGTTGGGTTAAAAAACTTGAAAATTTAATATAAGGTTCTCCATAAGTTTATATAATAGCAGGTGGAAAATATTAAAGATACATAGGCACGTTTTTTTTTTTGTAACCATTTAAAGTTCAAATTTTGACAAAATTTGCTAATTGAAAATTTACAAATTCTTTAGTTGTTACAAATTTATAAAATGTTTAACTTTTATAGCTAAGGATTGAAAATTTGAAATAAGGTTCCACGTAAGATAATGAATTTAATTTGATTAATTTGGAATTTATTTTATGGGTACCTACATTTTTTTTACTTTTAAATCTAAATTTTCAAAATGTTATACAAGATTTCTCATAAGTTTGTCTACCTTTATAAAAAAAAATTCACATTAAATTTTAACTTCAAAATTTGACATTAATCATTAGAATTAAAAAATTATAAATTATTCGGTTTTTATAACTGAAGATTGAAAATTTAAAACAAAGATTCCAATAAATACTGCATCCAAAAAATCTAAAAAAAAATTGATAAAGTTTTTTTTTATACAGACATTTTATATTCAAATGTAGACTAAATTACATATTAAAACCAATAATAACGATTTTGGTTCATTTGTTGTAATTTAAAAAAAAAATTCATGGGTATATGAAACTTTTAGAGTATATTGTTATATTTTATACACACAATGACATTTTCAAATGTAATTTTTTTGGTCAATATATATTGTACTTATAATTATATTATCATTATTATTATTCAGGTTATGAAGTGCAAAAAAATGGGCTAATTTACGGACTTGTTTTCGTAGAGAATTAAACGCCCAAAAAACATAAAATCAGGACAAGCTGCAATCAAGAGGCGTAAATATGTGTATTTTGAAAAATTATTATTTTTACTTCCTTGTATGGAAAATTGGCGAACGGAAGGTAACCTGGAACCAAATGGTTTTCATGAAGACGAAGACGACAATAACGACACTGGCCCTACCACTTCAACAACTATTCCTAATCGGAAAAAGAGGACTAATGTATCCTAACCTAACCAGACGAGTTGGACGAAGCATTAAAAAAAACATGAAATCAGCCGGTTGATGAAGATACAAATTTTGCTTTATCTCTAGTCCCATTACTCCAGTAATTAAACGCAGAAAAAAACTCGATGCTAAAATTAGTATTCTTAACATTTTATACTCGCACAAATTTTCCTAATATCATTGGAGCGATAGAGGGCAAGCATATTAGGATGATACAACCAGAACATTCCGGAACATCATATTTTAATTACAAAAAATTCTTCTCTTGCGTTTTAATGTCTTGGACAGATGCAGATTATAAATTTGTTTACATAGGTGTTGGTTCTGATGAAACAGCTAGTGATTCAGAAATATTTAAAACATCTCAAATGGGAAAACGGCTTTCTGACAACCAGCTTAATATGCCGGGAGGCATTTGACAAATGATAATGACGGAAATGTCATTCCATTCTCTGTCGTTGGTGATGAAGCGTTTGGATTTGGAAATCACATTTTAAGACCTTATGACAAAATAAATTTAGACTATACCAAGCGAATTTTTAACTAAGGACATACAAGAGCTCGTCGTGTGGTTGAGTGTACATTTAGGATTCTCGCAAACCAATGGCGTATATTTCATAGCCCAATTGATGTGAATATCGATTTTTGAGTTCGTATTATAAAAGCCTGCTGTATTCTTCATAAATATGTACGTATCAAAGATGGAGTAAAATTTACAGATACTCTCTACAATTTTCCCATGGATAACTTAACAATAGTTAATGAAAACAACCGTGGGAGAAATAATATAGGCAGTGTGCGACAGTATATTTCTTCATATTTTATTTCTCCAGAAGGCGCCATTTCATGTCAATATGACAAAATGTAATAACTAACAACTATTTGATTATAAGTAAATTAATAAAACAAACTCACTAATTTTAATTATATTTATAATGTAATATAGTTTTTGTATAATTATAATTATTATAATTTAAGTTATTCATGTAACTAATTATCTACATTTAATAATTTTTTAGTTTTTTAATTTGTATGTTAAGTAATCTAATAAATAAAACTATTCATTATCTAACTATAGTATAGTGTATACGCTATTATTTTAAGTTTAAGCTGATGTTGTATAATTCGTTAAAACTAGATTAAAATCGATAATATAAAAATAATCACTGCGACATCGTTATCGTATCGCTGTGTCGTGGAAACTTTGATATAAGTAGTAGTTTTTTTTAAAACGTGTTTAATATATTTATACTTAACAACATTTGGTATCTATTGTATATATATTTATATCTATTATACTATCATTATACTTATACGTAATTATAATTATAATTTTAGAGTATTATTAGTAGATTATTATTTTTCATTTGATAATGAAGTTAATTGATAGCACTCATGCCATTGCTCTTACCTTGTTTTGTTTTTTCCTGGGCACCAAGCTCATTCCAATCGGGAATAACTACTTCACACACTTCTTCCCATAGTTTTTTCTTTAGTCGGCAGATTAAAAATCGGCAGAGTGCGCGCGTGAAATGATCGCCATACTGATTAAGCAGTCGGCCGATAGTTGACCAACAGTTCAGTTTGAAGGCAATCGTGTAGTCCATCAAACTTATTTATCGGCCGATTATAAATTGTTATAATGTGCGCTCTTGCATACAGCTTTGTACTGATTAAGAACCCGACTAAACTATCGGCCGATATAAAGTCTGTAGTCTGCGATGTCTGTGCGGAACAGTAAAGCGCCACGAGGTGGTTGCAACGGTAGCAAACGGCCACGGTTATCTCAACTCGAGCGTGCGGAAAAGACAAAGTTTGTCGCCGAACGAGGCGTTTCTCGCAGGCTGTCTTGCGGACCGGTTGTCGTACAGCATGACGTATATGTATATGAAAAATAAAAGGCAGCAAGTTCAATTAATCAACGTAGAGCCTAAATAATGATAGCTTAACCCATTAACGGCCAAAGTATTAAAAAACTAAAAATTCATTATTATTGTGATCGGTAATTGCTAATATTTATTAACTGATCACTTATTTAAAATTTTTTTTATTTGTTGGTTTATCCAACTTAGCGTAACAAAATGTTGCGCTGACGCAACGTTGGCATAAAGCGTATTGAAAAAATTAACAAAAACAATGATTTAATTCGGACCTATCTTTTATTCAAAATGCAAAGGTACATTTAATGATTATAATATGAAATCGGTATAAAAAACAAATATTTTTTTAAAAATGTATTATGTAACTGTAATATTATGAACAATAAATACTGGAAACTTTTTTATTTTTTATGGAATTCTTCAAAACAATCTGGATGAAGAAAAACATTGCATATCTTGCATAAGTAAATTGTTTGTGATTGACAATTGCGGCATCTTCTTATTTGTTTACGGATAATGAGATGTCCAATATCGTCCTTTCTTATAGAACTAGGTAGAGCGTTTTTAGAAGGTCGGCCCAAATTGATGTTGGAAATAGAGATTACAGAATCATTGTTTGTTTCTTCATTACTATTATCTTCATATTTCACCATACTCAAAACAAGTTTTGATCTGTAGTCAAACTGTGATATTTTTTCACCATTTATCAAATTATAAAATTTCCAAGAATTGACTACTGCACTGTCTACTGCGTTGCAAAAAGTGGCCACCACCATTTTTTCCCCTTTACTCTAATTCTGTAATTGGCTATACCGTTATCATGAAGATCAACACCACCCATGTTTTTATTATAATCCTGAATTACGTTTGGTTGCTGAACATTGACAATTTTTTTTTCCTTTCTGTTATACCGTTTAGCTATTACTAAGGGTTCAATTTTTCCGACGTTTGTCATGATCGTTACAACTGAATTGTCGTGCCATCGAACTACACAAATTTCATTATTTTTATCAAAAGCAAAGTCAAATGTTCCCTTACATTCTTTTCCCAATAATTTAACAGATTTTAATTTACAATTACTAATGCGATTTTCTCTAACGGTGCCTGTAGCAAAGAATCCCTTTTCTTTTAGCATAACCAGTAGGTTATAACTAGTAAAGAAGTTATCAAAAAATACTTTATGAAAGCTTGGGTTTTCAACATTCTCTAAAAGATATAATACGACTTCTGATCCAAGTGGCAAACCTTCTACCCGTTTAGTACTAGCACCACCATAAGGTAAGAACTGAAGTAAATATCCATTTTCAGAAGTTAAACACCATAACTTGAAACCAAAACGAACTGGTTTTCCTCTAATAAACATTTTGCAAGAATGTCGACCAAAATATGGAACCATTTCTTCATCTATTGATAAATTGTGAGTAAAAATACCAAACTGAATACATTTTTGGTTCAATAGATTGAAAAAAGGACGCAACTTAGAAAATGTATCCGATGAATCGAGGTTACGGTTATCAGCTAAATGCAAATTTTTTTTAATATAACGAAATCTATTTCTAGACATTGTATTTCTAACTAAAGTGACATCTTTATCTTCGTCTTTACTCCAGTAGTGATCCATTTGAGGTAAAGTATGGTAGCCTGTTAGTATCATAATACCAATGAATTTTAGAAGTTCAGATTTTTGGAGAAAAAAATCGTGTCTATTTTGATCTTGAGCATATTTCACGCTAAAATCAACTATTAACTGCAGTACAGTGTCGTCAAAAAATAAAGAAAAACATTTGAGTGGATCTAATCCTTCATAAGTTTCAATTAGCTTTTTTATATTGTCTTTTTCGACATTTTCGGGAAATGACGAATATACAGGATTTGTTTTAGATTTCCATTTTGGCTTATAACATTGTTTTGTATTATCTACTTTTTTCTTTTTCCTAGGATTTTTTGGTGGTTGTGAGTCGACATTTGAAGGTTCAGCATTTTCAAAATTATTATTTAAAACCTCAAATGTACCGCATATGTCAATACTAAGAAAATCTGTATCATCATTTATTAAAATTCCATTATCGTCTATATTTTCGTCATCGGTGAGACTATCAACATCTGGAGGAATTATAATAATATCAGTGGGTTGATCATCACTCGCGTCTACATCATCTAAATAATCTAATATCTCTTCTGCTGTTTTTAAATTTTCAAAGTGACTCA
The DNA here is from genome assembly GCA_008086715.1 of Sitobion miscanthi. Classification (NCBI taxonomy): domain Eukaryota; kingdom Metazoa; phylum Arthropoda; class Insecta; order Hemiptera; family Aphididae; genus Sitobion; species Sitobion miscanthi. The sequence goes on from CM017801.1 coordinate 32,466,580, forward strand.
TTTCTATAATAACGAATAATAATAATGCTAGTATAAATGATAATAATAATACTATAGTAACATATTAACAACTACATCAACATAAACTTTTCTAATAAGTTATTCCCTTGTCTTGTTTTAAAATGTAGATATATTTCATAATGATTATTAAAAATAAATAAAACTTACTTTTCGTATTCTAATTGCGATTGACCAAACCAAAAAACTGAAAAGCAGCGACGTAAATACAAAATGTTGCTCTGACAAAACAAATCGAACGAATGCGATATGTCAACAAAATCTATAGACTATAGTCGGTATAATCTTATCGACTATTAGTTAGTACGATATAGTGGCGTAGTTTTTAAATATCACTTGATATTAGTACATGCTTATCTGTATATTTATTTAATAATAATATCAGCTGGAATATCAGAATAATAAATTATTATTATAACGTAAATATCGGTGTGTGCACGAACGTGACAGATAAAAACCGACGGGTATTGGAATTTATATACTACAAACCGCCAACGTTGCGTGTACGCAACATTAATTTTGAACGACTATTGTAATTTGAGCAATGAGCAAAACTTAATAAAAACAATAAAAATACATAACATAACAAATGAAAATAATGATTTTTACTCAGTTTAAACTTAATAAGACAAAATTATATTTTTTTACATTTTTCAACAAAATTAGAATTGTGTACATAAAAAGTATCTTACTTGTGCACCATTTAAAACCTATCATGTAAACGAAAACCCAGTATTAGTAGTATTTATTTATTGATGTCTTCTCAATCAAATAGTATAACAGCTGAATTGAAAAAAAAAATTTATCTAGTCCAAACAAATTATTGAAATTAATGTTGCGTACACGCAACGTTGGCCATTAATGGGTTAAGGCTTGGCGGGAATGGAGATACACAAATAATTTACACTTAGGTGAAATCGGGTAATCCAGCTAGTTATATTTATATATTACACCAGTTTTTACCTTTTGTTTATAAAGCACACCCATATATTATTTTTAAATTACCGGTTGTATTTGCAATTTGCTAATGCGACATACAAATTAAATAATTTAAGAATACCATTGTATGTATTGATGATTGAAAATGGAAAAGGAGAAATCTAAGTTGCAGCTTTAAATTTGATGACAAATAATACGTTACGTTTGTTTTTTGAGACGTTCAAAAAATGTATTAGTACTAGTGAAAATACAAAGTTGTTAATGACCTATGGGTATTACATATATGGATATGTATGGGTATTATGGGTATTATTATACGATTGGTTTTTCGTTATAGTTTAGGGTCCTGAATATTCTCCCAAAAGTCCCCGGTGATAACAAATGTGCTAAACTTTTAAGAGTGGTTTTAAGGGATTAAAATTGCTCAAAAATCAGTTTTTCACAAATATCTCCTAAAATATTAACTGTACAACTAAAATACCTATATTTTTTTCCTATTCTGTATATATGTTCCTCACAAGGTATCTAATTGGTGATATTTAAATGTATAATATTTTTATAATTATTAGCTATTATTTTCGTTTTATCTGTTTTGTAAATACTGTAGTATTATATGATTACATAATTATTATATATTATCTTTAGAAAACAGACTTTTTTCCCCCAAGACTTTTTAAAAAAAAGAAAGTGTCGTAATAATTAGATACTTATTTATTTTAATAGAAATAAAATTATTATTATTATTATAGGTGAATTTCACTAGCCATTTAACGATAATATATTGCATTAACTATTTAAGTTTTCATACTATAAAGTTAACTATATTGGTCGGTAATATTTACAAATTCGTTTTTATTCTAGAATAATATATAAGTCTATTATAATAATTATGTTTTGGCTACAATTAATTATTATAAATAAACTACAAACTGTATTATTATTATAATAATCATATTATATTTTTTTAATGTTCTGTGTATATTTTTTCTCGTAGCTTATCGCATTACTTACATTATGCCGCTTTGTAGTGATGTAGTATCGTTAGAAGAATTAGCCAAGAGGGAAATTCACGAAATTCTTATGCTAAATGAAGAAAGTATAAAAGAAAAAGCATACAAATGGAGAATGTTCTTTATTGAACATTTACCAGGAAGTTTAAGAACAGATCTCTTATGCTTCGGGTAATTTATGAAGCTATATTGTTATAGTATTAAGTATAATAATTAATAAACAACAGTTAAAATCCACCAGGTTTTCGAAATATGATAGTAAAATATGCAGACCCATTTACCCACTTAGTTATTGGGTGCCGTTTTCAGTCGCCCTTTTTGACAAGACAATCAAGTATGTGCCACCTATATGTATTAACGATCTGGAAAAAGATTTACCACTGTTGATGTCTTTCGTGTCATATCTTTGGACGTATCGTCCTAAAATTAACAAACTATTTATGAATCTTGTATACGTTTATGTGAGTATAATGCGTCAATGAAACGTTCAAGATAACTCTATGAACATACAATAATATTACTTAACAACTTAACAATTGGTTTTAGAAAAATTGCAGTAGATGGAATGTTTGTATGAACAGTATACAATGTTCAATGAATATTTTATGCAAGTGTTTTGAGGAAGGTTTAGCAAGTAATCTAGTGCAACTTCAGCTGACCTATCAATGTGACGATTCAATTTTAATTGCCATTGGCCGAAATTCGAAATGTTTAAAAATGTTGGATGTTTCATGTTCATCAACTATAACAACTGATGGCATCAAAAGCTTTTTATTTAAAGTACATAATTACAACATATACCTCGTTCTTTTCCGTCATCAAAATATCTGTAATAAATCTTAATTGTATTTTAAAATGTCTGCATACAATATTATAAGTTTAAAAGTTAATGAAAAATTTGATTTTTTAGGAGCTAAATACCTTTCAAAATGATATGCTGAATGGGTCAGAGATTCAAGTATACGCATTTTTAAAATGTATAGTTGAAAATCGAGAAATATTAAACACAGTTTGTTTTACATTAGAAGAAATACGATTGCAGTACACTAAAGCTAATAATATAGGATGGATTTTTATTTTATCTTGTATCCAGAGCCTAAAACATCTCGGATGGCCCGGAAAATGGTATACCATCTATATTATGACGTATAACAAGTGTACAATGTACATAATATAACTTATAACTATTGTTTTTTTTTTTTTTAATGTGTTAAATTTATTTAAAGAAAATACAGAGTAAAAAAAAAAATTCAAGATCCAAATAAATATTTGAAATTTAATTAAATACATTATATTATACATTACATATATGGTTTTGGTTTTCATTATAGGAATATAAAGAAAATAATTATGACCGTATGGAATGAAATAATTAAGCCGAAGAAATTTAATCTAGAATCGATTACTTTAATTGATTGGGATATAACTTGTGATGAAATAAACACTATGAGTGAATGTTTACCACATTTAAAAAATCTTAATACAACATTAACGCGAAGTTATGAACCATTAAATAATACAAACCACCAACTATTAATGGAGTTCTGGAATAAACTGAATTCGTTGACATTATACATAGAAAATACAATTGAATACTTTAAATTTTTTTGTAGAAATGGATACATTCAAAATCTTTCTCAACTAACAATTAAAAGTGTAGTAAGTTAGCATTTAAGTACATCTTTATTTTAATAGATAAATACAAAGTATATATAATGTGTAATGCGTGTTAATAGACTATGCAATAATTAAGTATTTTACATACCGATGAATTATTTCATTATTATAAAATAAACAAGATAAAGTTCGATTCAAACCTTTCTAAATACGAATACTTTGAATAGTGTACCATATCTTAAATATTAGTGAGTAAGGATATAGTATATATTTGTAGCTGAAAAAATTATGGATTATGGATACCCAAACATCATTAGTAATTTAGTTTTAATAAAAGATTTGGATATTTTAATTTTATAAATATATTCCATAAATCTTTTCAAAAAAATATAAATTGTTTTCATATGTAACCTATCTATTTATTTTTGTATTCTCCTATAATATACAATTGCAATATTTTACGCAAATCATCTATTTGTATTTTTCAAGCCGTTTAAATTAATATTATATAGTATATTTTTTATAGTTTCTAAAATATAAAATTATAATAATTTACTTATTTTTACTACAGAATAACTATTATAATAACTATAATAATTATTCTGTGGTTTTACCTACATCAATTATAATTTATCATTGCTATATAAAAGTAATACAAAATGTGTGTTGTTATCAAACAACATTTTGTTTTGATGAATAATTATATAATTATACAACTTATTATAAAAATAATTATATTTTATGTAACTAATGAGAGTTATTTATAGTCTTTAGATATCAGCTTTGATCTAGCATTATTGCAAAGTGGTTGTCCAAATCTGATTATATTAGATATTGTCTCCATGTCACTTTATATAAATCTAAAACCAACTGGAAAATTTGAATATTTAAAAACAGTAAAGATGGAAGCACCATTTGAAGAAACCAAAACTTGGTTTTTATTTTACGGCTGTCCATCCTTAGAAGAGTTACAAGTATAAAATATTTATTAAATTAATTTACTATTGATTAGAAATAAATATCATAATAGCAATATTACAATTTTAAAAATATATAGATATTTAACGAAATGGATCCTGAATATTGGAAGAACATTTTTATCACTCCACCACCAATAATATGTCAACAGATGAAACGATTAGAAATTGTATTTGTACTTCCCAACGGAAATCCAACCTTTTTAATCCAACCGTACATCGTAAGTATGCTGTATTAGTAATTATCTACTCAACATTTTATACACTTTAAGAATTTTAAAGTTGAACACATGTAATATTAACAAAATAAATCTAAAACCCAAAAGATATTACAATGAAAAGTCTGTAAAGAATGAATTAAATTTTGATCTATTGATAAATTAATTACTTACCTTCAAACAATGAAAACGATTTTGAGCGGATAATGATAAGACGTGGTGCGACGTTCTGTCAGCCAATACATTTCAAAGGATATTTTATTATACATAATATTTTATATTACTATTAGTAATACGGTAGATTGATCTATTTTTTACCAAATTAAATCATATTTAATATATGACAATATTATTTCATAAAATATTACTATGGTCGTTACTTCTTATATTAACTTCTTATATTGGAGTAAATAGGTTTGTGGTATAAATGGCTTAAAATTAATTTGTATTACTTTGAAAATTGTACTGTGTATCGTAATTAATAGTATACAAAAAAAAAAGTGTGTCATGTGTTATCAATATTTTGTTGATGTAAAAACAACTTTTGAGCAACTTTGAATTAAATTTTTAACGATAAAATAATTTGCTAATTTTTATAATTTTGATAAGTTTTTCAAAATTTGAAATTCAGATGCTTATTATGAAAATGATGCGTATGTTTCCTCAATATTTTCGATGCTAACTTTTATAAGCAAGCAAAATACGCATTTTATAAGTACCTTAATATCAAAAGATCCATAACAATTTCAAATCCCTGTTAATAACTTATAATAACTATTCTAAATATTTTGAAGATTTCACAATACACAATCGTATGGAAAAATATGACTACGATTAATATTTTTTGAATAATAACAAAATTACGAAACTCGTTTTAGGATAAATCACTATTAAATATATTTTTGAATATCAAATGTCGTCAAAATTTAAACTTTAAACGCTCATTAAAAAGGAGTATAGTTTTCAATCTATTTAATGTTTTAATTTCTGTAAGAACAACTTACGACAAACTTTTAATCAAGTTCTTCCAAATTATTAAGTAAAGTATACGGGAAATTTGTTTCCTTTGATCCCTGCAGTAGACATAAAGTGCTTAAGTAGATCAGTAGATAGTATAACCATATCATATTGAAATATCGAAGTATTTGATAGTTATTTTTAATATTTATGGTTTATTTTTCAGATGAATTATTCAATAATAACAGAATTTATAAGAAAATGTTCAGTATTAAACACATTTGGTAGTATTTCAAATTTTGGTATGACTACACAAGATGTTGAAAATATACATAATTTTATACGTCTACATAACTATTCGATGACAATATATTAATATTAAAAAAAAATTTTGGTTTTTTTTATCTGTTACTGTTTTTATTATTTTTAATTTTGAGTTATGACTTATATAGTTACAGTAGATATTTGGACATATCACAAGACGAACGAACCTATGTTTGTTCATACAATGTTTTAATTAAGATAAAAATTGATTTGTAAAGCCAAACATAGAGTATTTTTTGTTGTAAGTATATCTATATAACGTCTAATTGCAGTTGCGCCGAACTGCATTTTTTTAGGTGTGGCAATTAACAATAACTTATACCCACCTACCCCCATTGGATATTAGAACTAAGTCGTGGTGGCAACTTCCCCCCCCCACCATCACAAATTTTTAATCTAAAAAAATATTTTTACAAGTTACAATATTTACTGCGTTATGTTTATGCATTATAAATGACAACGAAAAATAAGTTTTACCTTATTTAACTATTCTGTCGGTGTGCTTACAATATGCTAATTAAAATTATCATAACTCGCTTTAAAATTAAAATATAAAAAAAAACCTATGAGATTCACTAAATCAGTGGTCGGTAATAGGCGGCCCACAGCCGAATACGGCCAGTGGAGAAAAATTAACTGGACCACCTAGAATTTAATCGTCGACCCCTGCACTAGATAATATTTTTACTTATAAATTTGATAATAAGTCAATTCACTCTAATATTAAAAAGCATAATTAAATTAATTATTTGAATTCATGAGAATGTAGCGTACTCAAAAAATAGTTATAGACAGATAGTTTAAGATAAAATTATGTATTCTATATTTCTATAACTAAATACCATCCGCAGTCTTTAAGCTGAATGTGTTTATATAATATAGCATAAGATATTAAAATATATAAATATATAATATGTAAGCAAATGCCCTTATTAAATAAAAATTCTTTCAAAACTATTATGCATATTTACTTATTTATACAACCTTCATGATACTATCTTCTTATAATATATTATACTTAAGCTATGAATTAAAATCAATGTATTTACTTACTAGTCTGCGACAACAGAAGAAGAAAAGCATTTCATCATGCGTCAACTAGGTCTGTCATCTTAAGTCCAGAATTACGGAAATTTGCTCTAACATTGCATTTTTATTCCCCAAATGTTTATGACTATGTCCGTAATATATTAACAAATCTTTACCACATCCAAGTACAATTAGAAAGTGGTATGCAACAGTAGATAGCCGTCTAGGATTAATATCAGAATCATTAAGAGCTATACAAATTAAAGTCCAAGAATTTTAAGAAAGTGGAAAATATTTAATTGGGGGACTGATGTTAGATGAAATGTGTATAAAAGAAAATGTTCACTGGACTGGATCACGTTACCTAGGTTTTATTGATTATAGTCCAGGTAGCATAAATTAAATGGATAATTTGCCATATGCTAAGGATGCATTAGCAATTACGGTTGTGGCATATAATGCACATTGGAAAATAGCAGTTGGCTATTATCTTATTAATAGTTTATCTGCAGAAAAAAAAGCTAATATAATAAGAACATGTTTATCACAGTTACATTCAACAGGTATTTTAATCAAGTCACTTACATTTGATGGAGGTTCCAGTAACATAGCCGTGGCAAAGGTATTGGGCAGGGACTAAAATTGTATGTAGTACGAAATGCCAAGTGTGTAATACGAAATTAAAAAGTGTGTAATGCTTTTTTTACAGTTTTTTCTTCATTAATTGAAAAATTATTGTTGGGAAATTGATAGATAAGAGTTTAATGTATAACCCAGTAATAACTTTTATCTAAGTCTGTGGTATATACCATCTATGTTATCAATATTTTACTTATTATATTATCATCTATAATTATTGCTATTTTTAGAATTGTTATTACATTGCCACTGATTATATTAAACTACTATAGGTATTGTATACTATACTTAATATATGATAAAACTAATAACTATCACTTATCACTTATATCAGTTAACTAGTTTATGATTCAAGACCTTATTTTAATTGATATTTAATCTGCTTTATTCATAATTGGGCATTGGCACTGAAATTTTAAGCATTAGGAACGAGCCTTAAAATGTCGATAATGCATAAGTGGCTAATAAAAAAGAAAGAAAATTGACCCAGTTACATCTACCATTACAGTACAGCTTATAACAACCATACTAATGGTGATATGCCTGTAATACATGGCGTTAAGAGTAATAAAATAAACAATGCCTGTTTTTAAAAAGTTATACAGACTAAAGGTAAGAAATTAATAAATTATGAAAGCCTTAAGCAATTAATGCAAATTGTATTCAAGAATTATAATGATAATAATTTAAATATAAATTGTTGATATTTTCATCAGCTTATTTTTTTAAGATTATTTATTATTAATTCAGTATTAGTATTGTAGCTTGAATTTGATTATGTGCATTGTGCGTTATATTTTTTAGATGATGTTTATTTTGAAATTATTACTAATGAGGAAAACAATGGTGATGGAAATGGATGTTTTAATCTGGCAAATAAATTTAGTTCTGTTAACCATAGTAATGATGATATGCCTGAAGAGCCTGGTGTTGAGAGTAATATTATAAAGAATGCTTGTTTTGAAAAAGTTCCTCAGACCAAAGGTAGGAAATTAATGAGATGTTCTATTTGTGTTCAGTATCCAGGCACTGTATTGATACACACAAAGCAAAAAAATCATGTACCAGCTATTTGTTCTTCTGGTGGTACTATTCTAAGAAAAAGTATATTTTCTAACCATTTATTATCAAAAGAACACATTGAATGTTTAAAAGTGCATTGTTTTTCTACTTTACCTAAAGTAGACAAAACCAAAGAAGCTCCTTTAGATAAACTAATCTCTGCACAAAACCTAAAGGTATCTCAAAAAATCAGTGAGTTTATGTGTACAGTTTCTAACGATTCTAAACGAGGAACTATCAGCGCCTGGTCATGGCCTTCTAGTGAAGTTGCTTATTTAAAAAGACAAAAACTAGATATTCAACAAAAATTTAGTCCATTAAAATCTTTGGAAGCAGAAGTTCAATACATTAATCCACCTGGACATAGAGAAATGCTTCAGCATATAGTGATTGCTGATATTCCTGAGCTGAAAAATAAACTGAAGTCTTCTATTTCAGTTTTTTTACGAGTAGATGGTTCTGTTGATCGCTTTCAAATAGATAATATCCACGTATTGCTGAAAATAATTACTAAAGAAGGAAACACTGATTTACTTTTTTAAGGACTTGAAGAAACCAGAGGTGCTTTAGGTTACTATAATGCAATAAAAAAGTAAATTGAACATTATTTACCTTGGGATCAAATACTTCCACTCATATCTTCTGTCGTCACAGATGGTGCTTCAATTAATGTAGGAGAAAAAAATTGTTTATGGGCATTGTTAACAAATGATAGGATTCTCAATAATATGCCGTTAATGAAAGTTTGCTGCGCAGTACACTACAGTGCGTTAGGTTGGGAAGAACTTATAGCAAATTTTGTGGAAATATAAAAAATGATTGAATCATGTGCTTCAATTGCAACATACTTCCATCAGACTGGTCTTCGTACTAAAGAATTAAAAAAAATTGCAGATGAGAACGAAATGTCTTTGTTACATTTACCCAAGTATTTTGAAGTCCGTTGGACTGAATTTACCTATAAATTATTTTATGGAATTATAAAAAGCTGGTACATTTTAGTATGTTATTTTAAAAAGAAAAAAGAAGAAGACATAGTCGAAGAAAAATCGATATCAGCTGGATTCTTAAAATTTTTGACTGATTTTAATAAATTAAAACTCTTATGTTTTCTAACTGATCTGGGTTATATCTATGGACGATTTCAAAAACAAATTCAATCAGATGAGACTTTAATTTTTGATGTGGAAGACAAAAGGGATGGTGTTATACATATAATTAGTCAAATGAAAGAATCGCCACTTGTTGGAAATTGGGGAGATACTATTATTAATATTACAGATATATCATATATTTCTAACAATGAAAAAGATACAACAACATTTATGCTTAAAGGTTTCCAGCTGTTCGATTATGTTTCAAATTCTAGAAGAAAAATTAGCCATTAATTTGTAACAGATAATAGGTCTTTTGCTGCTATTCGTAATGATATTCTTAAACATATTAACAATTATGTGCTTAAAAGATTAAACACGACCAACTGGTCTAAATTAAAACCATTGAAGTTTATAAAGATGTCAGTATCAGATATAGAACTAAAAGAATGTCATAATATGTCCAGATTATAGTTTAGTTGATTTTGTGACTTCATATAAAGAAGCGTCTGGACATTCTCAGATTAAAGATGAGCTTATTTCAACTAGTCTTCTCAAGATATTGATTAATTGTCCTAGTTGGGAGTCATTAACTGTTTCAATGGTATGTATCTACTACCTATTTTAAACATAATAAAATAATATATAAACTTGACTAGTCAAAGACCTGTTAAATATATTGTAATAAGAATTTACTTCATTTTATTTTTAGTTTAATAATTTTAGTTGTTGTAATTTTTAGGCCCGTGTTCTTTCAATGAAACCTCACAGTGCGGATGTTGAGCGCTTAATTAGTTATTACAATATTATTAAAACTGCAGACCGTTCACAATTGTCCCCAGACACAATAAGATTAATATAGTCTCTATATTAAACTAAACATGCCAACATTGAGTGAATTCAACCCTCATAATGCAGTACTAGAATGGCTAAAGTAAAAAAAGGCATACTAACATACCACTGATAAAATTAAATAAAAGTCATAAAAAACCAATTAATAATGTTTTGTTTGTTACAATTTCCAGGTTCATACTTATGCAACCAAACAAAATTGGTTTAGGGGAGTTTTTCCAGAAGCATCAGAAAAATTAACTCTTTCAACAGTTGATGAAACAAAATTCAACTCAAGCTGCATACACTTTTAAATTTATAATTTAAATATAATATATACCAATATACCATGATAGATAATAAAGAAAAAACTAAATTTTAGATTATTTAGAAAATATAATATATTTTCCATATTTTGTTAACTAAACATTATCCATAACTTATAGATGATGAATTGATCATAGGTAGTTTTTTTCAAAGTCCATACCATTTTATTATGATGTAGTCTGTACGGTATACTTTACAGATAAAGGAAAATAGAAGTTGACTACCCTATGTTTATGTGTATGAAATAAATACATTTTTGGGAGGTGTGGAGGGGGGGGGTATCAGCCTCCCCCTCGGAAACTCCAAGTTTAATATAAAGTGTGTAGTACGAAAATTTTTTATATTTTAGCCTCTGGTATTGGGTAAAAATATACATTATCCATACTTGCAAAGTTCTTTTAATCATCCTGAAACCAACGAAAAAGTACACCTTATTTTAGACCCTTGTCACGTGCTTTATTTATAATCAATTTTCAAACATTGTTATCTGTTAACATATTTTTTGTTGATGGTAAAAAAAGTGATAACGATGCATCGTTGGTGGTCTAATCTATGCGTTTATACTATAACCACGAACTAATAGATATACAGGATTGGACACGAGATGAATATTGTGAATACGAAATTTTATACAACAGGTGGAGTTCGGGGGGGGGGGGCTGGTTATTTTTTTAGCATTACTAGCATTACATTATTAAAAAGTTAAGTTAAGGTTTTTATTATTATATGCTATTTAATTTTTATGATTTTTAATAAAAAGATAAGTATTTTGTTTTATTGAATTGCATTGTTAAATTATTATATACACTGTAGCGGCTCGTGGGTGCTGGAGGTTGGGGTGCGACTTTAATATAATAGCGATAGCCATAGGTATAACAAATTATTTAAATATACGAAAATCTTACCATGATAAAATAGATCTATTTTATAATGCATTTCACTTTTTATATAGTCGCAGGTTGCAGTAGAAAATGGAAATTAAAATAATAATAATAGTGATTAGCAACCGACAACGCTGTTAATTTAAAAATAAATTTTCCAATATAGTAATGTATTTTTATTTTGTTATTTTACTGTATGGAGTATGGACGACGATGCCGGTCGTCCAAACCCGTATATAACATAGCAGCAACAATAAACGTACCCGCCCGCACACGATTGCAGCGCGTTGCTTATACATGCGTACGGCATACCCACGCACACGATAATTAATGTAATAGACAAATGTAAAGTAGATAGTAACAAGTAGGTAATTTATAACTATTTTATTATAAAAAAATTTGCAATGTATTTTAAAAAATGTAAAATTAAGAATATTATACATTTAATTAATTTTAGTAGGGGGTGCGATCGTCTCGTTGTCCAAACCACGAGCCGCCACTGTATATACATATAATATATATATATATAATACATTCCTTTTCTAAGACAGTAGCGAAAATAAAATGAAATGTGCAGTCCGAAATTTTACAAATAATAGGGCCTGAAATGTCCAGTTTTTATAAAAATATTAGAACCTCTAATTATAATATATTCAAGTAGTGAAGATCATAAACACGAATCTTGCAGTGAATAAATGATGCAGTGTCAACAGCTGTCTGCATCAGTAAAAAGAAAAGCAACTGATAATCCGCACGATAAACCAAGTAATGTTTAAATTCAATGTGTAAATGACCAGTCAACTAGTAAATTAGAAATTACTGATTAAAAATATGCTATGCGACTTTCGGGGACAAATCATCGGGGATTTTTGAACTTTAAATGCTCAGAAAAAACTGTGACTAAAGATTTTTAATATTTTTCAAATTTCATTGTAACAATATAGTAGTAGCCTTGTATTAAATTTTCAAACTTTTTTACCCAACAATTAAAGTTTTATTGACATCCTTAGAAAAAGACTAATAAAATTAGAAACTTAAAACGTTCCTAATTAGTTCAAAACAAATCAAAATATTTTGAAAATTTTATCGTGTATAGAAAATGCTAATATAAATGACCAGTGAAAATTTCATGTGTATACGTTCATTTGTTTTAGAGTTACACCAAAAACCAAAATCGATTTTTTGGAAAACTAATTTTGTGTAAAAATTCCCGTTTTTCCTTAATTTTTATTTTGTTTTTCCGGGCGCTTTTGAAAACTATTGGGAATTTTAAATTTTGACCTTCCAAAAGTACCAACTAGATTCACTTTCCCATCGAACAAGATACTGAAGTTGAAAATCCGATCATTATTTTGACTATTTATCGTGTACACAGACACAATAATAAAAAAAAAATTAAAAAAAAACACATCATTGTAAAATCAATACATTCATCGTTCCACTCAGAATCTAAAAGAAACTACAAGATTTTAATAAACGTTTTTATACTCAAAATGTGTTTAAAAATTATATTTACTCATTGGCTATTTTGAATTTTTGATTTTTTACGATCGTGTTAAACAAATATTATACTGTACCTACTTGTTTTGTCTTTAGTTAAGTTGTTTAAGTTTAATAATTTCTGTCAATGAAATCTTTTTACAAACATTTTTGAATTATTTTAATTTTATTTGTTTTCGTAATTTTGGCCAGTCTTTATTTACGACGGAGTGCGTAATGGCTTTTTAAACAACAGGATTTGTATTTTGTTTAGTAACAATAAAATTGGAAATTAAAACTCGGGAGTATTTTGAAAAACTAAATTAACTAAAAAAAAAATTGGAACATAAAAAAGGCCTGTTCTATAATATATGTAAAAGTCTGAATGACAATAATAAATTAAGTTATTCGTTTTAAAATTACAACAAAATAACAAAATCGCTACATGACAAATCGAGTGAATATCCAATCTTGTAAAAATTTGAACTTCGAACGCTCATAAAAATTTTATTTGATTTGATTGTTGTTATTTTTTTTTTTTGATAAAGGTAGGCAAACTTATGAGGAATCTTGTATTGCATTTTCGAGCTTAATAATATCACCATCATATTTATGTCACCCCTCTTCACCACCCACTCAATACTCAAAAACTCTGGGTCAACGTCACTGCAGTCTGCAAGTATTTATTGTAATAACTAATAACGTAATACATTTAGTACCGTATAGGTAACATAATTTATTTAGTTAGAACGGATTATATTTGAATAATAATAACAATAATAATAGATCGTCGGACTTGAGGACTGTGCCTTGCTAGAAACAATAATTCAATTTAAAAGTATAATTTATAATATATTGTATATATTATAGTATACAATAAGCGATGATTGTCGGCCGAAAATCGATGGAAATAATTCAAAAATAGTTAGATTAACCACAAAATAATCAATACATGTATGGGAATTCGTTAAAATTAAGTGCGATCGTTGACCGCTAAGAGACACTCAACTGTGGCAAGGCGGTATAAATAAACATTGGCCCGATGCACACATGCGTTTTTTGCCGCTGCACAGTGGGATAAAAGTAATTTTAGCACGCCAAAATTATTTTAATAGATATTTTATTATTATTATTCATTATTTTAACAAATATCCAAATATAAACTATATCGACACGCTTAGACTGCTAATATGTAACTCTAAATCACTATTTTCATCGGTTTAATCAGTATCGCTGTTTGAAAAATTTTCCTCATGTTCGAATTCAAAATCTAACAAAGGTTTTACTTCTGGAGAGAGCTCATATATTTTCTTTTTACATGTCTTCCGAAGGGATGAAATCAGTGGATCGGATGACTCTAACATCATTTGGAAAATATCAGTATTTGTATTTATACGTGATGATTTTCGAGTGTGATGAAGTCTTAGTCTTTTATATTCTTTGTTACATGCTTCAGCAGCTTTTTCAGATAATTGACCTATTACCAAAAATTTTCAAATTATCCACCTATTGGTAATAGAGCAGCACGAATAATATCTCTTCCGTGAATTAACACTTTGTGTACACTTGCTGGTAAATAAAACCATGGATATAGATGCACAAACAATCTCGCTTTAGCGTAATCATCAAATGTTTGATAATTTATTTTATGACCACAAGATATGGTAGTCAAAATACATATTATCTTCGTAACTCTCTGACCATGAATGTTGTTCATATTTTTTTTTTCAATATGTTCATTAAAAAAACTCTTCTATCATTTGAACTCGCTTGAGTAATTAAAATATTATTTTCCATCAATTTACAAAACAATTCCATATACGTATAATTGGTATTTGATTCTTCATGACTTGGACCAGCTAAGAAGAAAAGTAAAATTAGGATACATCGGACATTTTCGGACTACCATATGTATACAAATAAAAAGATACATATTCATACTATAATTAAAATATCAAACTTTAAAGTTATAACGAGTTACAAAAAAGTTATATCTGTTCTTAAATTCAAAAATATTAATAAATTAGTGTTTTTGATACTGTTAAATTATACAGCTACAAATGTTTTAAAATTGTATAATTATTAAACTTACCTATTACATTGTGATCTTCCATACTTGGTTTTGAATTATTTTGCTCAATATCGATAATTTAATGTACGTATAGACACATATGTTACACGATCGCACTTGGTTGTTCAAATGAACACAGATAACAAAAAATCGTTTTCTTATTTGACTCGGTTAACGAGCTCATTATAACGATAATGGGAACAATTAGAGATAGTCTTGATATGAAAATAAAATACCGAACAACTATACTATACAATTGTATCGTAACAACTTACGTTATAAACCATTTAATTTGGACTTTTGGCGTGCTAAAATTACTTTTATCCCACTGTGCGCTGCGGCGCCGCAATTACGGCATAATTAATATGTGATCATATCGAGCAGTGCACACGTCTTGCGGCGCCACTGCGTTCGGTGTCTGCCGCAGATAACAACGACACTGCGCACGCAAATCCAGTTCAGCATGACAAATTATATAGGTATGTCAGCAATATTATGAGTTTAGAAATAAATCGCGCATCCACCCTCCGCTTAGCCTTTTTCTGTGACTTAGGCATTTCTCCAGTTCTCATTGGTCCACCGCCGCCGCCGAAGACTCCACCACTACTCCACCGCTCAGCCTGTTGGAGAAATGCTTACGTCACAGACATGCGTATCACAAGTTGCTGACATACCTATTTAATTTGTCATGCAGTTCAGTAGGTAGTTGTATATCGACTCATGCACACGTCCGATTTTTCCACGCAAGATGTCCGAAATCGACGATGTTGACATAGAGTTGTTGATCGGTGAAATCAAAAGTCATAAAGAAATTTGGAACATCGCTGATGAAAATTATTACGATAGGACCAAAAAAAAAGTGCTTGGATAAGCATCTGTCAAAATTTTTTTCCATCGTTTGATGAAAAGGACGACAAAGAAAGAAATGATATATGTAAGTATTCGCAATATTATTAAAATTCGTCAAAATCTCGAAAATGCACAGATTAGTTAGTAGTTACAAATTTATAAAGTATTCTAAATACTATGATAATTGATAGCTATTTGACAACTATGAAAAACTGTTAAAACTTTGATGTTTTTAAATATTATTAATAAACATATGGTTATTGACAAATTAAGTAAATCCTTAGGTGATAAAAAAAAGTTCTTAAATGTAATTATTTTGCCAATGAACACTGCCAACATCCGAAACAAAATAATCAGCCAACTTATTTCTCGTTACTGGTTAGTTGTACTTGTTGTTCCTCCATCTTGTTCTGCGTCAACAAATCCTGTAACACTCATAACATTTTGTATGTTGATTCCATCTCTAACTCTAACATAGTTATGAAGCGAAGAACATGTTTTTACCACTTGAATGGCGAAATCCAAATTAGCATTTATGGGCTTATGAAATATTTTCCATTTATTTGACATTATACCAAACCCACTTTCAACATGCCTCCTAGCTCTGGAAAGTCAGTAATTAAAAACCCTTTTCTTATGAGACAATATTTTTCCACTGTAAGGTCTCATGATGTTCGACGAAAGGGAAAAAGCTTCATCACCAATAAATGTCTAAGGCATATTTATAATAGTACCTGGAAGGGGTCGGCTTTTTGGAATGTTCAGTGTATTATTTTCAAGTGCCTTATAAAAATGTGTCTTTTCAAAATCGTACTATCAGATTCTTTACCGAAAGTGCCAACGTCAATATAAATAAACTTGTAGTTAACATCTACGATGCCGAGCAAAACAATTGAAAAATAATTTTTATAATTATAAAAAAGTGACCCACTCATCTTTGGCTTACGAATTCTAACGTGTTTGCCATCGATTGTCCCTAAGCAATTGGGAAACTGACTGTAGTTTTGAAATCCATCAGCTGTATCTCTCCATTGTTCTTCCTTCAGCTCAGGAAATGTTTCAGATCGTAGTACTTCCCATATAACACCGCAAACTCTTCTCAAAATGTTTCCAATAGTTGAGTGTCCTATCCTATAAGTTAAATGTAAATCTATCTGATCACAGCCACTTCCCAAGTACCTGTAATAAAATTACGACTCATATAATTATACTCATATATTTTTAGATTCTGAGTGAAGCGAAAGAATGTATTGATTTTACAATGATGTGTGTTTTTTATTTATTTATTTTTTTTTTGTGTCTGTCATCACTTTTTAGGACAGTGAAAAATTTTATTGAATTATTAAAAAAGTACGTTGTGTCAAAGATTATGGTCAATAAGGACAAGTCATTCATATTACGGACGACTTTTTTCAGTGTAGCCTAAAGCGACACTCGAAATCCAAGTCATCATTGTCCTGGAACGGGTTTGACCTATCCCTAAACCGCCTAGATCTTGGAAGATTAATTCAAATTTGAAGAATAATATCTTCATCGAAATCATCAGATGAGGATGACAAAGACATTAAAATGAATTATTTAAATTTTAAATGTTTTGAAACAACAACATGAAATTAAATAAAATTAATAACTATTGTAAATGATAAATTAAATAAATTAATAAATAACAATAATTTCAAGTGATAACACATTTTAAATTAAATGATAAGGAATCTTAAACTGCTCTGCAAATTTTACAGATCCAAAATCGGACCTATAACTTATCGGGCTGATAACGGATTATTAGTCTTTTATTTATAAATTTTACAGAACTGTTTTATTTTTACACAACCGATAAGTCGTTATTGGTTCTGTAAATGTTCATGCAACCCAGCAATTATATATAAATATAAGGCATAGACGTATAATGTATAATGTAAAATATGAATGTAAGGTTGTATATTATTAAAAAATGGATTATTATTTATTTTTTCTTATTTCGGTTCACAAATATTTGTTTTGAAATGACACTGAGCCAATATCAGACGTAAAGTATGACTTGAATTCTTCTCTAATATCTTATAAGCTGTTAGACGATCTTCTTGGAATTACCCTGAGTGGCTTTAATCCAGTGTCACCAGACATTATTTTCCTCCAAGACTCCGGAATAATTTCTCCTGTACTGGCATCTTCACTGTCAAAGCAACCCGAGATTGAATAATAGTTTGTCGAATCTGACTGGGTCCTCAAAAAATTATGTAAATAAACGCAAGCCAATACAATATTCACAATAGTTTCTTCAATTTTAACCTCTATTGGCTTGCGGAAAACTCTAAAAACTGATGAAAGCAAGCCAAAAGCGTTTTCTATTATACGCCGTACCCTAGACAATCTATAGTTAAACACTCTCTTTGGAGATTTTTTACTTAAATTTGTTGTATATGGTAACATGATGTTTTCTGATAAAGAAAATGCGTCATCAGCCACCAAAACATAAGGAACCGGCATGGTACGGACAGGTAAAGCTTTACGTGGTGGTAAACTTCGTTTTTTTCCATTATTTTTATGAAACGAAGTATTTTTAAATACCCCTCCATCGGAAATTCGACCTTGACATCCTACATTGACGTAGATGAAACAGTAGTTTGCATCTGCTATCTATTAAAACAATACTATTCGTACCTTTGTAATTATGGAATTCACTTACAGTGTTTTCTGGCTTTTGAGTAACTACGTGTTTTCCATCTAGTGCACCTATACAATGAGAACAATTCCAACGTTTGTTATAATTATCCGCGATCAATTTCCACTCTAAAGCATTCGAAGGTAGCTGTAATAAAAAAAAATTAAAAAAATATAGATATACATATAAATCTAAAGTTTAATCTGTATTAGTTAATATATTATAATAGTTATCATGTGTGTTTGTAGAAAATACATGCTGAATTAGGAAGTGACTCATCTGGCTCTCATTCTGCCTCCGAAGAACATGAGTTTGTACAGCCGATAACTGATAAGGACTAAAAGAAGTCTTAAAAAATGTGTTTTAAATGATAGAGAAGAGGAAGCATATAAGTTTATGAAAAAGGCAGCTGACTCGATTTCGGAAAAGCATGAATGGACCACATTTGGTAATTTTGTTGCAGACAATATAAAAAAATTAAAACCAATGAATCAACTATTGACCAAGCGAAACATCACAAATTGGCTCCTGGATATGCAAATGAAAGAAATGGAAGCAAACATGATTGAAGAAAGGCGTATGTTGCCACATGAGTCTCATGATGATGTCCGTGAAAAGTTTAACTATTGAGTCAATTTCAACCTGATTATTACAACAATTGGAATCTATTGGATTGTTGCTTAGATCATGTTCAATTAATTCAGAGTAGAGTTCCCAGTTGAGGTTCTGGAGGTTCCAATGGGTACTTAATTGGGAGGGGGTTGAATGGTCAAAGAATTGGATTCCGATTGGCCAGTGGTCGCTGCTGTTATACAATGTTAGTACTTGCCACTCAAATAGTGATGCAGAATTTAAGTTTGTGATAGAAAGGTCGATTGCAGAGAAGGTTCCGTTGGCAATGTTGTGTCTGGTAGGCTCATTATTGTTAAGGAGAAAGAGGTTCTCGTCGTCGAGCAACTCTTCGACCACTTTTCCACGGTCGTCGGTGTGGGAGCATCCCCAGGAAATATTTCGGCTGTTAAAATCACCTAAAAGTAAGAAGGGTTTGGGAAGTTGCCGTATGATATCTATGAGATTTTGTTTTGTGAATTTCTTACTGTCAGGAATATAAATATTGCATATACATAAGTGTTTTTGGAATTTAACAAGTGTAACAACTACTTCAAGATCGGAGATAATGGGGATGTTTTCGCTTTCAAGAGAATTACTAATGAAAGTAGCGACACCTCCGCTTGCCCTGTTGGCAACAGATCTGTTTTTAAAAAAAGATGTGAGCAATATGTGTGTCCTTGAGGTTGGTTTCTTGGAAGCAAAGAATTAGGGGTTGAAGGTTGTAGACAATACGGTTAATGTCAACTGAACGTTTGAAGAAGCCATTGATGTTCCATTGAATAAATGTGCTCATATTTAAGTTATTTTGGTTTGTTATGATGTGTTTTATTAGGTGTTTGAATTTAAATTGCACTTTATTGGAGAGGTTGGGTTTGGAAAAGCAAATTTGAAAGCTTTGTCAGTCGTGTTTTAATTGATCTATCTTTTATTATAAGTCGAATTTGATCAAGCAAGTCCATTAGAGTAGGTATGTTTGTATTTGCATTTTCAATAATTGTGTGTATATTCATGGCTTTATTGTTGAAATTGTTTAAGATATATTTGAATTGGAGATAAGTGACTGGTAGAGGGTCATTGGCCGTGAAGAATTCTATGATTGATTTGAGCCCTTCATCCAGCTTTGTATCTATGCTCTCTGAAGAATTTGAACGCGATTGTAATTTGGGTTTTTTGGTTTTTTTTTCATTATTAGTGGTGGAAGATGATAATAAAATATTTGGAGAGTTTGGAGGTTTAGAGGACGATGAGTCCGATTTCAGTCTTTTATGTGTTTCTTTAGGTGTACAGGACGAACTCAAGGATCCGCAATGTGGCTTTGGGTTGAAGGGAAAACTTCAGTTTCTTCTAAAACTTCGTTCCAATTGTTTGCAGTTTGGTCAAGTTGTATATTATCTAGCGATGGGTTTGAGGGAGGGAGGATGTTTTCAATTAATTCTGTTTGGTCTTCGGTCGAGGCATCTGACTTGTTTAAATCGTTTGTGTTGGATAGGGCATTTTTTCCCGATATGTCTTCGATATTTAATTTGCAATTGTTTGTTGTGTGTCCAGTGGTTTTGCATAAAAAGCAAGTTAATACATCATCGGTAAAAAAAATTCTGAACTGTGTTTCATTTAGCGAGATTACTAACGAATTTGGAAGTTTGTGTATATCTTCGTGTTTTAGAAATACTTGTCGGAAACTCATAATATGTTCGTAGCCTATTATATTGATGCCAGCTTTAAGGTGATTGATTTGAGATATGGGGTGTATGTTAAGGTTTTTAAGGGCGTCTGTAATAGCTTGATTGGGAATCGATGGGCATACATTTGATATGATGAATCTTTTGGCTGGGTTTAATAATCTACGTATATGTATAGTATGTTCGTTAATACTGATTGTTTGTGTTGTTTGGATTAGATTATCGAGTATTTGTTTGTTGGACAAGAATATGCAGAACCGGTTATTAGATATTCTAGAAATAAAAGTTATATTTTTAGGAGAGACGATTTTTCCTATTGCTAAAATATATTCTTTTTGAGGTATACCGTCAATTGAATTAAACACTAGGGCTTGTTCACGGCTTGGTGTCTTTTCCGTGGCGACAGCGGTTGCGAAGTTTATATTGTTCGTGGTATTTGATGGAGATATTGACGATCGGTCCATTATCGACTGGTCATTAGTAAATGTATTATTAATTGCCCGAGAAGCGATAGTGTCTGTGGTGTGTGTATTATCGGTTGACGATGCGGTTGTAGCGGAGAGTGGCAGAGGGGTCTTGATTGCAATGCGTGAGGCATGATTATTCGTTGGTGTGGAGGGGCCG
Organism: Sitobion miscanthi; assembly: GCA_008086715.1. Classification (NCBI taxonomy): domain Eukaryota; kingdom Metazoa; phylum Arthropoda; class Insecta; order Hemiptera; family Aphididae; genus Sitobion; species Sitobion miscanthi. Next base: position 32,488,479 of record CM017801.1, read on the forward strand.
CCGGTATTGTGGTCGGTGCCTGGCCCGACTATGTATTTAGATGATTGTAGATTCGACGCGGCTTTGTATAATGTTTTAGAAGAAGAAGTTGAAGTTGTAGTAGGTAAGGTACTATTTTTGGTTTTGATTAAGGTAGAGGTATTAGAACGATATGGTGTGAAATTTTTGGGCATATTGCCCGTTTGGTTTCTATTCATTGCGTGAATATGCGACGGTTGGGCGCTATATTAGTTAAAACATATTACCTTTCCAGTCGGCGACGTGAATGTTGTGCTATCGAAAGCTATAAAACGTAAATTGCGATAAACACACGTGTTGCACGGTCGGGTGTCGAACACGAACTGCATTTTTTTTTTTTTATTATTTAAAGAACGTTTAGTCTATAACTATTTAGCTCGACAATTGTAAAGCAATAAAATATCTAAATAATGATAAATATAAACTTATAAATAGTTTGATATTACAATTCGAATTGTATAAGTATCATGCAATACAATTATTTCCAAAAATAGTTTTGACTAATAGTATTATAGAAGTAATAACCAATAAGAATAAGATACAAAAACAATATTACGTATTATTAAGTTATTTAAATTATTATCATTGAGATTTTTGGCATTAGTCGAATAAGAAGTGTTTCTCTGTTATTTATTTTATTTTATATTCAATAAAATGGCACCTAAAAGATCGGTGGTATGGGAGCATTTTAAAAAAATAAATGAAAAATGCGTGAAGTGCGAAATATGCAAAAAAGATTTCAATTACCACAACAATACTACAAATTTAAAAGGTAATAATAATAATAGTAATAATATTATCTAATATTTAAAATTTTAAATATAACTCGGTTGATCTAAAAATTAGTTATTTTTTTTTCTTTTATTGGTATATTTTTACATAAAAACAACCTTATCATTTAAAATCTCAAAAATTAATAATGTATTATTTATTTATTATTAAATTTATTTTTAAATTATAATTATTTATTACCTACCTATTTGTTTTAAATAGCTATTATTATTTGTTAAAATAAAAATAAGGGTGTTAAAACTTTATTTTAGACGCCATCTAAAAGAAGAGACTAAAAACAATTTATGTAAACATAAAATACCGAGGTTACAATCAAAATACTCAAATTTTTATACAAAAGAACTAAATCTGTGATGTATCTTTTTAATTTTAATTTTAAATTACTTAATATGACTGTTTAACTTTTATGATTTCATGTTTTTTAAGATACTTATGATATAAAATTAAGAAAAATTATAAAATATAAAAACGCTACGTCATAGATTAGGGTTTTTCTTCTATGTAGTAACAAAATTTGAGGTTTTTATTTTGATCATAGCCTGTATTTTATTTTATCCTTTTTTAAAACAAATATCATGATTACACTGCAATAAAAAATTGTGTTGACACACGAATATTTTTAATTACTTTTAAAATAGTATTAAATTGTTAAATTTTAATTTTTTTTTTAATTTATAAAAAATGCTAATTCAAAACTCTTGTAAAACGTGTGTGTATTGTGTAACACTAGCATAATAATTAACTAGATAATATCTGTTTACAGATATCTTAAACTACATAATATCATAAGGTTATAGTTCATAAAATTAATAATTTATACTGATTTTGTTGTATATAGATATATTGTTATTTTTTATAATATATATTATTTTATTTTTATAAGAATAGTACAACTTTTTTAAATTTCAAATTTAATTATTATTACTTTGTTTTAAGACTTTTAAATTCCAATTTATTTATTTTGCTTGCATTTTTTTTTTTGTTTTATCTAAAGAACATCTGAAGAGAAAACATCCTGCACACCTTAATCCTATTATAGAAACCGAAGAACAATTAGATTCAGATGTATTATCGGCCGGTCCTTCTACTAGTTCTAATTTGCAATCAGAACATTCAGATTCTAATACGAGTTGTGAGGCCTGGATTTCACCTATACCTAAACGTTCTCGCCAGTTAAAATGATTTGGTTCGACTAGAGGTAATGAATTATCTGAAGTTGAAAAAAGTTCTATAGACAAAAGTCTAATCAAAATGATTTCTGTTGATTATCAACCACTTTCATTAGTTGAAAATATTGGATTTTTGGAGTATTCAAAAAAATTACAGCCTTTGTATAAGCCACCTAGTAGGAAAACGTTAACTATGAAATTATTACCGGATGAATATAATAAGATAGCTACCATTCTTAAATCTATGTTAAGAAGTATCAACAATGTTTCAATTACGACTGATATGTGGACATCGGATAGCAATAGGGCTTATTTAACAGTTACGGGTCACTTTATATTTAATGATCGTTTATATTCGCCTGTTTTAACAACAAGAGAAATTATTAAAATACATACTGGTGCAAACATGTTGCTACTTCAATTTCAGATATTTTAATTGAGTGGGGTATTTTAGACAAAATAGTAACAATAGTTTCAGATAACGTGGTGAATATAAAAAATGCGATAAATGAACACCTTCATAAATATCACCATCCATGTGTTGCGCATACATTAAATTTAATTGTTAATGATGCAATTACTTAAAATGAAGAGTTACTTAACGTGCTAAAAAAATGCCGAGCGTTGGTTGGGCATTTTAAACATAGTGTTTTTGCGTCCACAAAATTAAAAGAAATACAAAACTAAATGAATGTTCCCGAATTAAAAGTCAAACAAGACGTTAGTACTAGGTGGAATTCTAGTTTGATAATGTTGAAAAGACTTATTCAAATTAAAGCACCGTTATCTGCCGCAATAACATTTCTTCCTCGTGCTCCAAATTTCTCAACCGCGTTAGAATGGGAATTAATAACTGACTGTCTTCCGTTATTACAACCTTTTGAAATAATGACAGCTGAGTTATCTGGAGAAAATTATCCATAGTTATTCCTTTGATACGAGGACTTCAGTATACATTGAGAAAAAAAAATTTAGATTATATTGTATTTTTAAATAGTAATACAAATTTAAATTTATAAACTAATAGTTTTAATTAAAATTTTTTTTCGCAATGCAAGACGCAGTTTCCAAATTATTATGAATATATTGATGTTATATATTATTATTATTTAAGTATTAATATTATATCAGTTTGAAATATTTTATGTTATGGTATTTATTTTATATTTTATAGTTAAATATTTAAATTAAATATTTGTTCTTTTATATTTTTTGTTCTTTGCCTAGATACATGTTACAGATAATTCACAAAAAAGTAGTTGGTAGGTTAGTAAATATGGATTATATGTATATGGTTGGCACTTGGTACTACTAATTTAGACTTTAGTATTATACTATTATTATTATTATTCGATTATTTGATTATAAATTATTTAGAATAATAATATACCTACCACTAAATCAGTAGCACTAACTAATAGTTCAATTAGTTAGTAACTATAATCATTCGAATAATAAAATAACTGTATAGATTTTCTGTCCAAAGTAAGGAATTTATAGATAAAAAAAAATTATAGGTAAATACACTTAAACTGAGTATTACCCAATTGTATTATTATTTATTGGTATAGGTAATAGGTACACTAAATAGTAAATACTATACCAATGAATAATGACTATTAACTATATTTATGAAACCAATTGGCAATTACTATAAAGTAGTCAGTAGTATACGGGTAGTAACTAGTGAGATAAAAAAGCATTCGATTATTGTATCATTCGAGTGAAAAATTAATTCGATTATTCCCACAGCTAGTAGTGACTATATAGTGAGATAAAAAAGCATTCGATTATTGTTATCATTCGAATGATTTATTCGAATGATTCATTCGATTATAAAATTTATCGATTACTAATCATTCGATTATTAAAATCATTCGATTATTCCCATCGCTAGTTGTACCTATGAACGCGAGAACGGCTGCACGTCGCTGTAACGTAACTTATACGCCCGGCGCCGCCACCGCTAAAGCGCTGAGATCGACAGAGGCGGTAGCCGCTGTTGCCTAAGTTTGTGCATGCGAGGTGCGTCTACGCACGCACATGTAAGCTCGTAAAATAGTGTGAATAGCGCATGCGCAGACCGCCGCCAGAGGCGACTAAAATCAATCGCTCAACGATATTATAAACGTCGGCCGCCGGGTTCATAAGTTATATGCAGCCGCGCTGCTTGCTAGGTGGGGGACTGCACGCTGTTTTCACTGATACACGGCCGTCGCAATGTCGCACGACGCACGTCTGTTTTCATTTAATCAAAAAATATTATCTATAACTATGAATATGATAAAATGATTGCCTTAGCACGGAACATAGTCACGGAATAGTTTTTATCATAACTGGCTAATCTTTCCGCTCCATTTTGATAACTTAATACCATTTAAAAAATGTTGTCCTGTGGGCTGTGTGTTTACTATTTAATATTTTTCTGCCTCACGTAAAATTACGTGTGAAAACCGCCACTGTATACAATGTTATAATCTATCATTTAGTTCTTTACATATTTTCACTAAATACTATACATTCTGAATTAAATGAAAAAAACAAAAAACAACCCTAATGCGGCACCAGAAGGGGTTGAGTGAGATCTTCCAAATTTTACCCAAATGACTTACTTATATAACTTAGCAAATTAGGGGGGTACTGTATTTAAAAAATCACATTAAAAAAATAAGGACCACCCTAAATTAAATACTTATTACAAAAATTGTAAAGGGGAATTTTTTCTAGAAACGTAAGAAGCCCGATTATCGATATTTTCATTAATTAGTTAAATAATTAATTGATAAAAAGTTTAAAAAACCGTGTTAAATTACCATGCGATATTGGACGATTGGAACAACATATCAAAAATCGGGCTTCTTACGTTTCTAGAAAAAATTCTCCTCAACAATTTTTGTAATAGGTATTTATACTGAAAAACGTTTCAATAAGCCGTATTCCTGGAATTACGAAACCATGTTTTTCGATAAAAAAAACGTTTAATTACGCTCGTCATGTGCTGCGCCCGTTATAGGCTGCGGCAATGCTCGATACTAGTCTGTCTCACGAAAGAACGGGATCGTTTCGCGCATGTAGACTGATTCGATTGGTGAGTGGACAACCACGTGATCACGCTTACAACGGATAATTGGTGGGGGATGCGTGGCAGCGAACGAGTTTTGGTCTGCCGCCGGTCCCGTTCTCTTGTGAGACGGACTATAGGTGTTTATACAACCACCCCGCGCGCGATAACAGCAGTACCACACCTTAGGTCAAAACGGGTTTTCTATCGCAGCCGTGCGCCCGAACATAGTTTATAAATAACCCAGATAAGAAAATGATTATTATATATAGTCGGGCCACTGAGAGAGCGCTACTCCTTGGCGCATTCAAATGAACGAGCTCCGCGGTTCCGTACCCATTTTTTTCCCACTCTACTACCTATTCGCCGCCCAAAATACCCCCACTCACTACGCGGCAACAGTGACTATTTCCACGGCCACCGCCGCCGAGCGTCAACAAGTGGTTTATCTACAGCGGCTCGAGTAAATACAATGGAAATAATAACACCGACGACCGTTACACATGGTATAAGCATTGATTAAATATGTGTATTTAATCAATAGTATAAGTTTGTATTTTGTATACATGGTTATATCTTATATCTTATAGATATATAACAATTTATATTATAATATATGAATTTATTTATTTAATTAGTCATCATCAATGTGTAATCGTACATTACAAAATACAGGTAACATATATTTTGTAAAAATAAAATACAAATAATGCCAAAAAAATTTAAATAATACAAAAACAAAAATATAATTATTAGAGGCTAATGACCTTAGATGTTGAAACCTTATTAACCAATAAAAAAAAATAAAAATAAAAATACAATTAAATCATTCAGAGCCTGAATCAGAACCACTGGTATCACCTGTTCCTATTGTTAAGACGTGTTGTTCTCCTTCAGGTTCTTCCTCCAAAATATCATCTGAGATAAGATCGATTCTCCGAAATTTATCTTCCTCCTTTAGGAAGTGCTGAACAAAATTGGTCCACATTTCTGGTGTTACGTGTTCTACGCCTTGTTTTAATAATTCTTTTACGTCTTTTATTTTGAACGTATTGTTATGCGTCCGGACATAATGTTTGACGGATGACCACGCGAGCTCTATTGGGTTCAGCTCGCAGTGGTATGGAGGCAATCTTAGTACAGTTTTGTTATTTTCTTTGGCGTACTCGTCGATTACGTATTTTTCGTGTTCTGATTTGATTTTTTTTACTCTTTCCATCAATACCGCCATTGCTATTGGTTGTGTAACGACTTCGCCTTTACTTTCCAGCCAATTTATAATATCCTGTTTTTTGGACGACCTCACTGGAGCTGGATATTTTTTTACAGAATGATATGAGGCGTTATCCATTATAATAACTGTGTTGTCTTTAAGTAATGGTAGAATTCTAACAAACCATTCAAAAAATGTAGAACCATTCATTTCATCATGGTAGTCGGACGAGTTTGTTTTTGATTCGAAGCACAAAAGGCCCCCGGGTACAAAGCCGTCAGATGATCCAATATGTAAGACGATAAGCCGCTTACCTTTGCCCGAAGGTTCCTTTTGTCCTGTTGTAAGGCTTCTTTTAAATGCGTCATGTCGTGAACTGACTGAACTGTCGACCCATGCTCTGGTATGTGTTTCTCCCGCGTTGACCCACGTCTCATCTAGGAAATATAATGGTCTGCCCTGTTCTCTGTATTGCTTTATGTTGCTCAAATAATTTTGCCGCCAAACCACAAGGTCGTCTCTTTCGAGAAGCACGCTATTCCGACATTTTTTTACGTACACAAACTGCAATTCTTTCAGTATTTTTTGAAATGATGAACGTTTCAGAGTTGGTAACGTTTCGTCTTCATTTATGGCAATCAACATCTTAGAAATTGTGGGCACTTCACGGTTGAACCAAAAACTGTGGATTTTTTGCCGTATTGCGTTTTTGTCAAAATCGTCCACTTTTTCAAGAATTGTTGGCCTTATTTTCTTTTTGTTGGGCGATGACACAGTACCTTTATTTTTATATTCAGCCAACGTTGTTTGGACTGTACGTTGACCAATACCAGTTGATTTTGAGATTTCCAAAAGCATTTGTCTGTAGTTTATTCGGGGGCTGTTGGGATTGTCGCGTTGTTGATCAACTTTTTCTTTATATAAATTGATAATAATTTGTTTTTGACCGGTACCAACAAACTGCAAAAAAAATTATTTAAATAATAAGAATTAGTAATAGAAAAAATATTTAAATAAAATAGTTATATATTTTTTATATAACACTTACCTTTCCACAAGGATTTTTTTTCTTAGGTGAAGTAATATCAAAAGAATTCATTATGTATATATATTTGTAGTCTTACTAATACAATAATAAATACTAAAAAATATTGTGTACTAAAACACGCAAAAACAAAAAAACTTGGTGAATGTATAGCAATTTGTAAAATACGGTAAACAGTAAACACTATAGTTCGCGCTGTATACAGACAACCACTGTCATGTGCTACGTTTTGGCGGCGACGGTAGCGGCATCGGCGACAGCGGCGGTAACTATGACGGCGGCCAGTAAAACGGGATGTTTGGTAGTGGGAATACGCGAGAACGGACGAAGTTTGGTCGCCGCCCAGTAGCGGTCTCTCGGTGGCCCGAGTATAATATTGATTATATTTCATGACAAATATTATTTAATTTTGTTCAGTTTTATATTTTGTATTCGTATCCGAATTTTATACAAATAAAAACTATACTTTTGTTCTTCATGTAATACGGCTTATTGAAGCGGTTTACAGTAAAAATATCTTTTATAAAAATTGTAGAGGAGGACTTTTTTAACAATCGTAAGGAATTCGATTTTTGATATCGTATTCCAATCGTCTACTATATCGCAATCGCATGATAAATTAACAAGTTATCTTCTTACTTTTGATCAATTAATTATTTAAATAATTAATTAAAAATCATAGATCGTGCTTCTTACGATTGTTAAAAAAATTCTTCTCTACAATTTTTATTATAGGTAGTTTTTCTGTAAATCGCTTCAATAAAAAATACTAATTATTACGATTTCGGAATAAATAATAACTAGGTACCTATATAAGAAAAAATCAAACTTAAATCAAATGTTATTCTATTTTCTTTTATAAATCTAAAATTTGATAATTTAATAGAATATTTATCATAAGAATCTCTACCTTTATCCAAAAAAAGGTGGGCAAGTGGGTGTCGCTCTGCTTTACAATATGTAAAGTGGGTCACTGTAATGGATGGTGTTAAATTTTAATTCAATGATATAATATCATTGTATAAGAAAAACAATTCTGAGCGAAAATGGTCAATCAGCCTATGATATTACTAAGTATATTTGATGAAAATATTGTGAATAAATTAATTTATATATTTACATATTTACGTGGAACCTTGTTATAAATTTTCAATCATTAGCTATAAAAGTTGAACATTTTATAAATTTGTAACTACAAAATAATTATTAAATTGTAAATTTGATACATTTTGTCAAAATTTGAACTTTAAATGGTTATAAAAAAAAAATTGTGCCTATGTATTTTTAATATCTTTCAACTGTATTAGAACGATATATCAGGAGCCTTATATTAAATTATTAAAATAAAACGACTTTATGCCTTCAGGTGATATTTTACAACTAATACATTAATCTAATTTAGTTGAGCTGATTTGGTAGTAATATTTCTATTATAATTACTTTAGGGATAAACATAAGACGAAAACGACTAAAGCCTACTGCTATTCCAAGTAAAAATTAACCAATGTCCACAGTTCCACTTCTGTTTCAAAAAAGAAGACCGTCTCCTAAGAAAAGAGATTTACCCAAAAAGTCTCCAAATGAAAACAACTCTTGTTGAAATACCAGAAAAGGTAAAAAATTATATTGATTAAAAAATATTCAACAAGTAATTATATTTTAATTTAAATTATAGCATTCTGATGAAACAATAAGAGAACTGTATGAAAAAATTAATGTTTGAACTCAAGTAACAAATGCTGATTTAATGGTTCCATTTATTTCTTTAACTAACTCACCTAAACATTTAAATACTATGACTGGAATAACTTCATTCAATTTATTGAATAAAATTGAGGAATTGTATCGTTTCGAGTTTCCGGATAAGCGTTTTCATTATATAAGTTACAAAGAAAAAATTGTCATGGTATTTATGAAATTTAAACAAGATTTATCTTTTAGAGTGTTATCAATATTATTCAAAAATGTTTCACCTGAGTCTTGCAGAACAATTTATGCAATAATTATACCTTTACTAGCTATGCTTTTAAACAGTGTCATATATTGGCCATCAAAACAAGAAATGTCCTCAAACATTCCATAATGCTTTGAAAAATTCAACAAAACTAGAGTAGTTATAGACTGTACAGTGATTTCATTGCAAAACTTCTTCACCTTCAACAGCATTTCTTGAGTTTGTGGTACATTTCACGAATTCAAATATTGATTTTAATGATATAAACATTTCAAAATATTATAATTCAAAGTTATATTTCAACAAAAAACAAAAGTAAGAATAAAATAAGAATAATTATAATAATACTCAAAAATCAGTATTGCATGTTACATAATAATCAGTGTGCTATCAGAATATGAGTCCCACATCGGTTTATGGGGGGGGGGACCGCCAGCCATAGTGACAACAGCGCTCCGGGTGTTATTTTGTCTTTCCAATTGAACAGTTATTTACCAAATAAAATATTTTGTCACCACTAGTGATGGTAAACTGCTAATTATTTATTTAGTATTAGATATTGCTAATGCTATTTCAAAATAGCAGTGAAAAATAGCAGCTATTGCTATTTTCTTAAAATCACCTAATTGTTGTTATTTTAATGTATGTTGCTAATAGCAGGTACTTATTACTAAATACTGATAGCAGCATAGTTAAATAAAATAAAATAAAATAGTAATACCACATAATTTCTAGAGTAAATAGTAAATACCTTTTAAGGAATATTAGGTATAACATTAAATCTTAGTGGTTAGGTTCAAAATATTAAAAATACATAGTCACATTTTTTTTTAATAAGCATAGAAATAATAAACATAGTTTATATAATAGCAGATAGAAAATGTAATATAAATAATTATGAAATTAACATTAACTATGTTTATTAATACATTTCGATTTTCTAAATTCGCAATGAATATTACACATCGAAAATATTTTCTTGCCATGGTACTGCACCTTTTTCGTTGAAATATTTACATAAAAGCTCTCATTTTTCAATCGCACTTCTCGGATAATTTTGCCCAAATCTTAATGGTGGAGCTTCAACTAAACCTGTAGGTTGTATTTGAGAATGCCAAGAACCCATTCGAACTGTTGTACTTCCCGCCAATTCTTCATCATATGATCCCGGAGGCATATATGTTGACCCCGATGTGATACGCAACCAATTATGTAGAGCACATGTTGCTTTAACAATTTCTTCGACTTTACTTGGTTGAAGTTGTATTGGTTTCAAATAAATTTGAAATCTATGTGCCAATATCCCAAAAGCATTTTCGACCATACGACGCGCTCTTGACAGTCTATAGTTAAATATGTAATGTTCTTTTGACAATTTTCTCCTGGAATATGGTTTCATCATATATTTCGTTAACGGGAAGGCATCATCGGCAACAAAATAACCATTTTCTGGTAAATTTAAAAAATCATTTTCAATAGCTAACTTTAATGAAGAGTCGAAATATTCCTCCATCGGAACATCTTTCATTTGCACCAACATCTAAGTAGCGAAAGCAATAATCATGATCAACAACAGCTAATAATACTATGCTAAATGATCCTTTATAATTAAAAAAATTCAGATCCACTATTAGCTGGTGTTTTTATTACTATATGCTTTCCGTCTATTGCTCCATAACAATCTGGACAGTTCCATCTTAAACCAACTTTTTTTCCTATTTCATTCCATTCTTCAACACTTGATGGACACTGAAATATCAAACATTTATTGTAAAATTACTTAATAAAATAATTTATCAATATTATTATAATTTTATGTTTGTAGATATCTAATGTAATCTCTTGCACTCAAAGTAGTAGCATTGAGAATGAAAATGAAAAATGTGATAACGAAAATTCAGAGACTACAGAAAAAACATCAACACAAAACCAAATTAGTTTCGAAAACTGTACTGAAACCATTCAAACTATTAATCCATCTTTAACCAAACCAATGTCAACTACTAACTCAATCCCGATAAATTTAAATAAAAAAAGAAAACTAACTCCACGAAATTTGTTTAACATTGATACCACAGTAGATAGATTGGAAAAAATTGCAGCAATTGCATCTGCGCCAAAAGTTGAAAATCCGTTTGAAATTTTTGGTAAAAGTGTTGCTGTTCAACTTAATCAACTTCCTAAAAGGCAAGCACTTGCATCGCAATTGAAAATACAAACTATCTTAACAGAGGAATTGTTGAAGTACGAAGAAGGCCGTGAATCAAATAATAAACAAACTCAAATTCATTATGATACATACACTCCTCAATCTCGTCAATCAAACTACGAAGAAGGCCAATACCATTTACTATCTAATTCATCCTCATCCATTGATTTAAATATTCTATCAGTAAGTTCAAATTATACGTATAATGAATCTTCCGAGTATAATATTGAAGACACAGTAGAACCCGCACCGCAAACATTTGAACAGTTATTTAGTTCCATAAGTCAATAAAAGTTATGTCAGCGTATTCATCATTTTGTTTTTCTATATTTAATTGTTTTTTATGTATATTATATATTTCATAAGTACTGATATAATTATTTAAAGTGAAAATAAATTTATTTTAATAAAATTACCTTTATGTAATTTTCCAAAACATTATAGATTTCTGTACAAATATCAGGTACAAACAAACTTATGGTACATTTGGGCACTCGAAAAAAGTACTGTAGTGACGAATACGACTCTCCAGTAGCGAGAAATCTTAATGTGATTTCCAGCTTTGTCTTAGCTAATATTGCTTCTCGAAAAAATGTGTCCTGTTTTTGAATACGGGTTTCCAATTTTTTTAGTAAAATATTAAAATGACCATCACTCATCCTCATATAGTTCATGAAACCTGGTCTGTCTTCCACTCGGAGCTCCGTTAATAACGTATTTGATCTACCTAAAATATTTCGCCTGGCAACCCAATCTCACACCCATATTTTTCTTTTCTTTTTACGATTAGAAATAATTTGGTTTGCACACTCTTGAGCTAAAACTCCGCAGACTGATAACACTACGTCTGCCAGTTCTGGTTCCATTTTGGCTACTGATAAATTTACTTGGACACCACTGTCTAGTGTAAACACTGTCATCAGTACTCGAATCAAAGTTACACTGATCCGTGGTTCACGGACGTGGCTACTTTGATAAGTGTAAACCGGCCATAAGATTGAACCGCTCGTCCGACCAAAACGAGTTTTTTTCACGCATTCCGGATACCGATGGGAGAGTATGCACGGCGGCCAGCACCGGCGCCGACGATCAACGACGGCCGGCGATGACTGTCGGCTAAACACAGTACGCATAGCCATCGCATGGGGGGTCAGACACTGTTCGGCGACTCAGTCTGCATGCGCGAAGCCGGTTCAATCTTACCTGAACTGAGTATAATATATATTGTGCAGCACTGCGGCCGCGGGTTTCCAGTAGACTTGGGTAGTATTCCGAGTACAGTATTCGGAATACTTTTTAAGTACTTTTTTTTGAAAATATTCAACCCGGTATTTTGAATACTTTTTATAAGTATTCTGAGTACAATATTCGGAATACATTTTTTCCAATTAAATTTTAAAAATAATTTCATTAATTTTCCGTCGTAGAAATTGCTTTTGTATATTATTTCTATACAAAATATTTTATAGAAATATATATATTGTATACATTATTATTATTTTATTTTATTTTCTACTATTTTTAGTTGGCCAGTAATGTTATTACGTATTTTCCAATTTTGTAACGACGAGCCAGCGAAAGCGATAAGATAGTATCATGATTTCGGGATTTCCCTATAATAAGTAATAAACTAATGGCTAATAATATATGCCATATGCGATACTAAAATTATTGCATGTGTGTGTTGTGTGTAACTTTTCGCACAGACCGCCATAGTCTACATAGTCTTTCTGTTGCGACGCTGATTTTATTCCTTATACTACGTCTTTTCCGTTGTTCTTAAGTAATAAGTTTGATTCGAAAAACATTGTAATGGCAGATTTGAACGAAATTGACGATGGCACTTATAAAACCTATCGCCTACCTTGGTCAAAATATGACAACATTTTTAAAACAATTGATCTAAAAGAAGATTTTGAAACATATCAAAAATTCAATGTTCGTTGTAAATATTGTGCTTCGTCCAAACTACTCACAGCAGACACAAGGACTAGTTCCAATTTATTAAAGCATTTAGAGGTAAGTACCTACTAGCTACATACATTATTTAATACGAGTGTGAAGTTAGCAATTAACCTAGCTATTGATAAGGAATTTCGCATATAGGCCATTCGTGATTTGTACGATGAGTTGCCTATGGTATGCTCCTCATCCAAGTTGTAACCACTCATAGAAATCCACATAGATGGCGTTATATATTATATTAAGGCATCGCGGAAATTAGTGAGAAGGTTAGAAATGCAGCGGCACCCGTACGCCGTGATGAAATAGGTTTTATATTATAGTTTTATTAAATAGGCTTCGTAAAAAATCATGGAAATTAGTGGACCACTATACTTTTGTAAGGAATTTTCTCAGCTCTCCGCCAATATACAACACTTGTTTTCTCACCTCCCAGAAGATCCCAGCAATCGAAGAAAACAACCGAACGGTTAGCGCAGCGCCACGGCGGCCGTACGTCGTGAAGAAATATCACAGAAATTAACAGAACATTAGTTATTTTTATTAGTATTTATCACCAATTAATAACCTGTTGAAAGGTTTATAGTGAAATAATTATTTAGGTAATAGCTTGTAGGAACAAGGACTAAAATAAAATCAAAAACAATCAATTTGTAGATATTTGCCGGGACTACTTTCCACCAGATAAAACATGTTGCATTGTCGCGTGCCGCGTGAAATAAATCACTTTTTTGGATTGTATTATTCTATGGATAAGTACTGCCTACGGTGAACGGTCACATGGATTTTCTATTCTCAATAAATATTTATTTTGTCAAACGAAATGATATACGTCATAAATATAAACTAAATAACAAAATTTAACATAATAAATAATCAATAATTACAATTTTATAATAATTTCATACACCGATATTTTTACAAAAATGGTTGTTGCCCAGTAACTAAATATATATCATCTACTAGGTGACAAAAAGTTTTCTTTGGGCGACAGAAATGGATATTAGTATATTAGTTAAAATATCCACTGCCATAGGAAAATTGTATTATTAAAACATTAACTATACAGTCGGCAGATTTATTCTTGAAAGTCGGCAATATTCACTTCAAACCCCCCTAAAAATAAACTCTAGGATAGCCTCCGAGTATGCTAACTAGGACTAGTAGGACTATCACATTTTTATTTTCTAATAGAATAAATTTTTCATTCACTAGTGGACCATATTAATCTGTAATATTAATTATTGCATCAACTGTGAATGTCTGTGCACTGTTTCTGAGTTATGACATTTTGTTCTGTCATGAAAAATGTAAAAACCGATTATTGTATGTCCATCTTGTATAAATCTATAAATTGAAATATTGTGTTCACACCATATTGTAAAAGAGTATTGTTTACATTAACGACGACATTAGTACATCACGCTATAACAATAATAATACGTTCTTATCGGTTCATTCATTCGAGCGTCAGCCAACTAGGTTTTTACATAATATGCCACTTGCCGATAATCATGCACATTACACGGAAACCGAAATGAAGTATGTTCTACGTTTAGAATAACATAACACGGTATAAAAATTCTTAAATTGGCACAATGCTACAATTATGATTGCACTTTTGACATCTAAAACGTTGTTTTAAGCCGGGATTACGCGGCTCGTGGTGTGTGGCTATGGATAAAAGTGAGGGGGCGCAGGGGTACTCATAGTTAGTATGGGACATGCGTGTCTAAAAAGCATAATATTAAATATTAGTAACTATAAGTAATTTTAATTTTTTACGACTTTTTTCAACATTGGCACTTAACGGTTGTCCGGTGGAGGTTTTTACGTAGGGTTGCTAAAACATGTGTCGAAAAAGACACGACCAATTTAAATTTATTGATATTATATATTATAATTTATACTTTACAAGTTGTAAATACCTAATTGTACAGGCGGTATTTGGAAAAAAAAATCTCCAGTAGCATTATACCGGTTATTAACCAAATATAAATAAATTTTATATTAGAAATACAATTAATATTATCCCTATATTATGTTAAAAACTGTTATTTTATAAAAAAAAAATAATGCCACGATTCCGATGAGTACATTAATAATAATAATAATAACTGTATATGAATATTAATGTATAAATAAATCTGCATACGACGATACCGAAGCTTATAATAATAATTGTAAATAAATTGAAATGTAAATAACATAATATGTGAAATATAATATTTTATACAATGTGATTTATATAACCCATAGAATGTTCTAAAGAGCCAACCATCATTCAACATCATAATTCCAGTTCTTCAATTACTGCAACGCCTGTTACCCCTACAAGCCTCAAAGATGCTACATTTACCAGGGTTGGTAATATACGCGTATAAAACGTTTTATACGTTACACGTATAATACCCCACGTATAAAACGTAAAATATGTTTTGTTTATGAATTTATTAATTAATTCATAAACAATTAAAAATAGTAAATACACTTCCTATTTCAGATATTAGGATAGGTTTTTAATTTTTATAATTTGTAAAAAATAGAAGTATAAAATATTATATTAGGTAGGTAGGTAGGTAATAATGGTAATTTAAAAATAAAATAAATTAATATGAATATTTGTACTTACTATTTTAGTATTTTATAATAAACAAAATAAAATTATTTTTCTATTTCCTTTGGTATATTTATTTTTTATTAATAATACATAATACATATTAAGAAAAAACAAAATTATTAACTTTGTACAATGACTTAAAAGTTAAAAGTTAAAACTTCAACTGAAATACCAACATTATGAACTAGGTACTAAATAATAACAAATAATTTATAATTAATATTTACCTAACCAGTCATTTTTGTTTGTTCAATTTAAATTTTTTGTAACAAATTAAATTTTGAAATATTCAAAATATTCTGTTTGTATATTTCCGATTTCGTATGAACGCGACGAGAACAAAACACACACAAATGAACTATAATATTAAATAATATACTATACCTTCTTACTTAATGTCTTTTGATAAATTTAAACAATTAATAGAACAAAAATAATAAATATCCCAAGTATAATGAATTTAATATTTATTAATTTTATTATTAGTAGTAGATTAAATAATAAATACGTTACCGACAAGATAATTAAAATCGTTAATAATAGATTAATAGTAGGTACTAGAATATTGTCTATTTATAATTTATTTTTCCTTATTATTTTATTGTTAGTTTAAATTATAAATGTATATTAAATATTATATAATATATATTATTTAATAGGGATTTTATTTTTATACGGTATAAAACATAATAATTATCTGCTTTATACTGTACGTTTTATACGTTTTATACGTACGTATAATACGTGTTTTATACTGTACCTACTGTATTATACGTTCCAACCCTGACATTTACTTATGAAGATACATATAATAAACTAATGACTTATAATATCGATGTAACATAATATCATTTATTAATTAATTTATAATTATGTATAGGTATATTTGAACGCACAATATAAGATATTATATACATTTAATATTTATACTCTATTATTATTATAATATTTATACAGAGTCGGTTATATATATTATATCTTGAAGATTTGGGAATTGGTTAATATTACAATATAATAATTATGTTGCATATATTATATTATATACATTTATTATATTTCTTATATAATTGTCCTAATTGGAACTTCCGTTTTTATATTTTCAGTCGTTTGTTAAAACCAATCTCACCAATTTAAAGTATGGCTTTCTTTATTAAAACTGTAAAAAATATGATGGCACAACATGTTGAACATTATTCTACATTGCATCAAATTGTAGATAACGAATCCGTTATAGTTAATGAAAAAAAAAAGTTGCTCTCTAATCGAATAATTAGGAATAACCAAGTGAATTCCAAGTATACTACAATAGTAAATATAACCATTTAGTAATTTATTTTAAATGAACAGGCCGTTATTTTATCAAGATCAGCTGGCATTAATATTTCCGATACAATCCGAAGAATAATGCTACAACTATTTACAGATAAATTTCTTCGTCATTATTCATACTCTAGTTTTAAAGGCAAACACAAGTTTTCAACATTGAAAAGTTGCAGATTATTATTTGGTAAGATTTTTTTATGAATATATTGTAATAGTACATATTTTTGAAAGAAAATTAGTGAAATCGCTCTACTAAATAGTAGCTATTATACTATATAGATATCAAATTAATATACCTTTTCATTGAGTAGGTCACTGTAATGGATGTTTTAAATTATTTGAGTTTAACGACAAGCCCAATTTTTAACTATATTTTTAATATAACAAAATTACTTTTATTACAATTTCAATAAGAAAATTCAAGAAATTTGATTCCATACCAGATGTTGATATAATAATAGCACAATCAAAGTGGATAGCACTAGCAAGGCCGGGGAGGGGGTCTAGCCAGGGTGGAACTCAAATACCAACATGAAAAGGGCTCAAACAATTTTAAGCTGATACACATTTTTTAGTGATTTTTAAGAAAAGTTTTCCAATATTTTAAAAACCATTTTTATTTTATCTTCAAACACAAGTTAATAGTAAATACCTACAAATTCTACTATATTGTTACAATGACATTTGAAAAATATGAAAAATCCTTAGTCACGGTTTTTTTTATAAGCATTTAAATTTCAAATATTGACAAAATATGGAAAAATCAGGAAAATTAACAAATTATTTTGAGTTGAGAATTCATAAAAATGTTTCTTTTTAAATCTAAGATTTGAAAATATAATTCAAGATTATTCATAAGTTTGTCTGCCTTTATCAAAAAAAAAATGTCTACAAGGAAATCAAATCAAATTTTTATGAGCGTTTGAAGTTTATATTTTTATAAGATTGGGTATTCATTCGATTTCTCTTTTAGTTATTTTTTGTTATTTTATTGTTATTCAAAAACGAATAACTGTAGATACATCAATATTTTACTAAATGTTTATATTTTAATTTTCTATACACCATAAAGTTTTGAAAATATTTATCTTTTTTTGAGCCGTTACGGATATTGTCAGTTTTCAATTTTTTTATTTTTTTTTTTCTATAAATATCAATAACATTTTATTTGTTGGGTAAAAAAGCGTGAAAATTTAATGGAAGGCTCCTGATATATTGTTACAATAGCAGTTGAAAAATATTAAAAATACATGGGCACAATTTTTTTTTATAAGCATTTAAAGTTCGAATTTTGACAACATTTATCAAATTTATAATTTAATAATTATTTTGTAGTTAAAAATGTATAAAATGTTCAACTTTTATAGCTAAGGATTGAAAATTGAAAACAAGGTTCCACGTAAATAGGTAAATATATAAATTACTTCATTCACAATAATATCAACGAGATGCACATTTAAGTCGATTTTTTTTCTTATGTGTGGTGTCCAAGTGAGATGCTGGTCAATAGTTAACCCTAGTCTCTAGATAGGTACTTAACCGAATGGGAAGATGAGATATTATAATATAGGTAAATAACTAGTTTCCTGTTGCCACAAAATATGTTTGGCATATCCCAATACCTACAATAAGACGAATGACGAAACATTTATACAGCAAATAAGTAATATATTTGTTGATTGTTCGACGGTGGGTGGGATTGCGATACACGGTAGATAGTTGCGTGTAGTAACTCCGCCTTGTGAACAATTATATATCCCGCCCCGAAATCCTATACGTCAAACGATAGCGTTTGGTGAGATATTTTTTAGTATCGATGTTGTGTTTTAGATTTTGTAGTTAAAAATTTATAAAATGTTTAACTTTTATAGCTAATGATTGAACATTTAAACAAGGTTCCACGGAAATGGGTTATTCTGAAACCAAAAAATATAAAAACAGTTTTTATTATAGTTATTTTATGTTGAAATAACATTTATCTTTTTATCGACGCTTTTCAATAGCAATCTCGTAAAGATGTCCACCCAATTTTTAAAACATTGACTGACATTACATTATTATAATTAAATAATATGTACTATAATACAAAATATATGTATTATAGTTTTTATACAAATTAAAAAATAAAATAATATATGATATAATACTCGTATAATAAGTATATAAATATAAAATTTAAATACTTTTTTTATAAAGAAACTTAATATTTTTTTTTATTCCAAAATAATTTTTATATTTTTTAAAATAATACAAAGACGTGAGTATACAATTCTACATCGATATTATTTGTATTTAATGGACGTAAGCAAACCTGTGATACCGCTACAGTAGTAATGGACTTCCACTATAGGCTTAACCTGGTACCCACCGTTTTTCCCGAACTCCTTTTTCCTGACGGTTATTATTCTGGAAATAAAAAATTAAAAAATATTGTTATTTTGAAGAGCTTTTTCCATAATATAATATTATGTTTTATGCCTAGAAGTAAAATACAGCTATTGCTATACATTCTAATCCATAAAAAATTATTTTTTCCATGCGATAAAGATAGTATTTACGAAAAAGTACGGGTATCTTGTCTTTATTGCACTTAACCGTAGTTACAACGACATGTGCCTTTATAACTTCGCTACACGAACATTCAACATTTATTTTACATCGATATCACCACACTATAGTAATCGTAGAGTCGCGTATTATTCGCTTGCTATCAGCCTTCGTTATACTTCCATTTTCAAATATCTATTAAATTAGTATATTTTATTGTAAATTGTATAGAAAAATTATTTATATTTTATTTTATTTGTGGCACAATCACTTCCAGTTCGTTATTGGAAAACATCATCCTGACCTTTACTCTGCTCTCAGTAAGCTCCAAAAAGAACAAGCTCCGAGCTGTGATGTAGAAATAATGATCTCGCAGCTGAGTCTAGGACGAAAAGTAAGAGCTCAGTCAAAAAGAAAATTACGGGATTTTCAAATGCGAATTATGCCCGTTACGCCGAAATTAGCGCCCTGGTTTTAATACATATCAGGAGACAGGAGTTACAATTTCTGGGGGCAATTGCGCATAATATTGTTTTGTAAGTAATAAATAATATATTATTAATTTTATTTTTATATGTAATTATTTTTTTATTAATATAAATAAAGCCTTTTAAGTCTCGACAACATTGGCTGTTTTATACGTATTATAATTTATCGATTTTCAAATATTTAGGTATTAGGTACATTACAGCATTTATTATGATATTAATTATTATTATTTTTTATTTTTATATGTATTATAATTTATTGATTTTAATATCGATTCGGGTAAAAGGTGTGCAGGAAAAATCCCGGGAACCACTTAACCTAAACTTATACAACTCGCGCAGCTACATTCGTTGGTGGCGCCACCGATTGATCAAAATAATAAATGATTTATAAAAATAATATATTAACATAGCATTTATAAAATATATTTTAATCATCAATACAAAAATATTTTTTGTAAAATGTGTTTAAAAGGTTTTCAATTAAATATAGGTATTAAACTAATTATCTTAAAAACAGTTTAAACTTATATTTTAAAAATATCACTACATTATCGAATATATACATTTTTAATATTAAGTTAAAACATATTATAAATTCAATGATAAATCACATAATTAGCTGCAGCTATACTAACTATATATATATAACTACGTAATTAATTATAATAATTATAATATATATTTTTTAAGTTCCGCGGGATGTTAATGCCATAAAAAACCAATAAAAATGCTCTAAGATAATCCATTCATTGCATAAAATGGGTTATATTAATAATATTAAGTATATTAATTTACCTAAAAACTTAAAAACGCTCATAAAGCTATTATGAAAATTAGAATTATTTAATGAATTCTAAGAAAAAAAATTTAATTTATAAATATATAATATAATATATGTTTATAAAAATATACTATATTTGATGTCCTATAATGTTCACAAGCTCCTTCATATTAGTGATGATTATGAACATTTTGGAGCATTAAATAATATTAGTGATTTTCCTTTCGAAAACTATTTGAATAATGTAAAAAAAATGGTACGTAAACATGAAAAACCACTACAGCAAATTGTTAAATGTTTTAATAAAAGAAATTAAATTCAAGGAAATATCTCAAAAACTAAAAAACAATTTCCATATCTTAAAAATATACACACAAATTGCAGTTTATTACAACATATAAATGGGTTGCAATATAAACACACATTCATTTTTATATCTATATATACCTACTAGCTGTCCCACCCGGCGTTGCCCGGGCAAAAATTACCTCAGGTGAAATAGTTGGCAATAGCCAATATAACTTATGTGCATAAGTTCAAGAACTGAAAAATGCATTAATTGTATATATATATCATAGCTGATCCCGTTCATTGCGTTGCTCGTTAAAATACGTACCAACTCTATAGGATTCAAACTTTATTCAATTTGTTTATTTAAAATTCGGTGTATGATGTTCAAAACTTATCAATTTTCATCGATCATCTTGTACGTATATATTACCCGAGAGACACTACGCTTGTATGTATTGTATGCGTGAGACACGTAGTATGTTTTCAGGTAGGTAATCCACCTGCGGTGGATTGCAGACTCCTCGAAGTGCGTACCGTACGTAATTACGAATGTTTCATTAACACGTTGATATTACGATGTGTATGTGTCGAAAAATTAGTCTTGGGAATACCGTTTTTACTAAGCTATATAGCAACAGGTCTAAAATTATATTCATTATTCAATCATGACCAATAGCAACCTTACAATAAACGAAAATATAATATTATTTAGTTTCTATTCTTACTGGACAGATGATGGCACCTACATCCAAATTTTCTACTTTTCCGGTGGATTTTCTTAATTATATTACTCGAGAGTTAAGAACCTTCTCCTGACAATATTGCGAACACACGAAAAAAAGAATTAGCCAAATCGGTGGCAGCCGTTTACGTGTGATAGGCAAATTTATATATTATAGAGATAGATAAATGGATAGATATAGTAATATATAGATAAAAAAATTGTTGATAAAATACACACACAAAAAAAAGGTCAGAGTCCAGGTAGATGGAAACCCTTGGGCCGCCGTGCCGTACCGTATTTCCCGTTATCGGTCGACTGCTATTGTTATTGTTATATGAATATAGATATACAAATTACACGTACAAATTTATTTTTGCCAATTTCAACCCTTTAAAATCAAAATTTTGAAAATCGGGCGACGTGGTGACACTCACGAAGATATTTGGAATAACTTTGTGAAAAAAAATTGGAAAAAAGTTAAATAGCGTCGTCACAAAATTGGTACATAAAAAAGGCCTGTTCTTTTATATATATAAGGATATATATATATATATATATATTGACGAAAAATATTAATACAAATCAACAAACACGTCCGATTAACCAATAGCAACCAATATATAATACACTATTATTATTTTAATCTGCAACAATAAACTACATTTTTTATTATTTTTCTAGAGGTTTTTCCGAAAATGTTTTTAATAAAAACCTTGTCCTGGCATTTACGAACACAACAAAAAAATAATCAGCCAAATCGGTTCAGCAGTTTTCTCGGTTAGCACGGTCATAGAAAATCCCTTAAAATTTTATATAGTAGTATAGATAATTTAATATGTACCTATTTATCAATATTATAGTAATATAATAATTATCATTCAAATATATTAAAATGAATATATTTTTATAATTATTTTTAACAGCTGCACCCAACAGTACGGTTAGGTATAGCCTTAGGGTTTTTTTCCGGGGATATTTATCCGGGCATTTTTATTCCGGGGATTTTAATTCCAGGGGTTTTTTCCTAAACCGGCTACTGATAGCAATACTAAACCGTCATCGGTTAGTCATCATCGGTCACAATCTACATTCTTGTCACCACTAAACAACCCGAATACTAATTTTGGATTAAAATATAGTAAGTTAAGTATAATAATTAAAATATTAATATAATAATATTTTTGTGATGTTTTAAAGTTATGACTCAAATGAATAGTTATTATTTTATTAATTAATTTTTAAATGTATCATGTGGTTTCCAATTTAAAATATATATTTTGATATTTTTGTATTATTTAATATGTTTATATGAAGGTACCTAGTGATTTTATATATCTATTTTTAATTAAAAACATATAGAATGATAAGATTAAAGCGGATATTTTGTTTGTATATTTTTAATTATTATTTAAATTTACATATTTATAAAAAAGACAATTCAAAACTAAAAAACAGCAACAAAAATAAAATAAAATTGCATTTTTTCTAAACATTGTAAAATTATAATATTACTGTTGGTATGATAATGATATAATACGTAATATGATAAAAATACATTTATGGAATTTGTTTCTTCTCCTACTATTAGGTATTATGCACAATTGCATAATATTTCTATTGGAACGTATGAACTTTGATGCAAAATGTTTAAATAATAATAATATTTTGTTTATATACATTTGTCATTTTTATCGTTACATAAAAAGTTTATTTGGAGGGATTCATTCAAAGATCTGTGTAAAATAGCGGTAAAAATACCGCTCCATACTCAATTATATTGGTAGTACCTATACATAGGTATACACAGATAGGCACGTTCCATTGAAAGCAGTCGATGCCATTCCGTGTATATACTTTCTATTTTGGGAATACGCGACCTCCTATTGTTTTGAAGGGTTCTGCGCGTATTCGGTTTTTTCCGTTTGCTACCTACCTAGCTATTGTATTTTTAC
Organism: Sitobion miscanthi; assembly: GCA_008086715.1. Taxonomy (NCBI): domain Eukaryota; kingdom Metazoa; phylum Arthropoda; class Insecta; order Hemiptera; family Aphididae; genus Sitobion; species Sitobion miscanthi. The sequence goes on from CM017801.1 coordinate 32,512,631, forward strand.
GCCTATATCGTATAAATATATGTATACATTTAAACTCAACAGTGAATCTCTCTGTGCACGTAGGTAGAGGTACCGTCAATATAATATACCTGTACAATGGTAGTGCATTTAGATATGACACATTATTATTAATGCCCAATGGTTCTCTTTTTCACTGGCATTTGTAGTAAGACTGACGTCTTCCGTTCCCAAGTTCGGTGTTTGTATTCGAACATTATATTTACAAACAACAATATAAATTATAATAAAGTCTTTTTTAAGTAATACTGGACATTTCCGTGGGAAAGGATATGAGTAGGTAGCGGATACCGCTGTCACGAAGTGTCTACAAATTCAATAACAAATACACGTTTTACTAATTCAAAAAGAGAAAACCATGCTCCGAATGGCGCCATATATTTATATATAATATCATAATGCGTCTGATTTTTGATAAATATTGAATTTATGTCAGTTAATTAAACCAGATATATCTTGATACGAAGTACTCGTCTGTAATGCACATTTTACAATGGAGATACCTACCCATATTTTGTTATTTAGACCATAAATAATCTGTACTCAGCGTCCAATTCGTCGTCTTCTTCTAAATCGTATTTAAAACACATACCTACATATCGCATATTATAACAATATGTATTATCATAAACCCGACACTTAGCATTATAATTTATAATATCTTGTATTTTATATTTTATATAATTAAGTGTGCCCCGTTCTATAACTTTTCGATTGTGTTTTTTTTAAATGTTTTAAAAGATTTTTATTCTTCTTTCATGGTAAATGAATAAATATTTGAATTATACTTTTAGAAAGACATACCTACGTAAGTTTGTACACCTTATACCAGAATTTGATAACCGATATCAATTTTTTTTCGATTTCGTTGTTTTAATTCATGACCCCCCTCTTAAAAACTGAAATGACGTCACTGTATCACGGATCGGGTTGTCTCGGTCCTTCAAGAAATACTTTATTACTGGCCCATAATTTTCGATAATGACATAATTTAATATAAATAATTTCCTAATCTATATTTTTGACGAAGAAGTATATTATAACCTTGTATTCTAATATTAAATATTTGAATTACCGAATATTAACTAATATAAGGAATAAAATGTTGTATTTATAAAAAACCAAAAGAAAGTTGCCTTTCGAGATTTTCTTGAATGCTCGACTGGTAGTTGTTCTTACAGCAAGGTTTTTGTAATATAATTGAATATTATTTCAAAATGTATTGATTTAATGTATTTTTAATAGAAAAATAAAAACTAACTTTGACAATTACTGTAAACAATTATTATTTTACAAAGATGATTGAATGAAAGTAAAAGTAAAATACTAATCTACCGAAAGTGACGATCTAGGTTATGCCTTTTTACAATCTTTTAGAAACGATTTTAAGATATTTAATTTAAATATCAAAAGATGAACATTTAAGGTTTATTACATTTAAAATATTTGAACAAAATGTATAGGAATTGAAAGGGAAATTTTTAAAAAGTAACCTTATCAATATCAAGTTGACATATTAACGAATTCAATAATATTTTCAGAAGTCTTTTCGCGTAATCTGTTTAATCGGAATGATAAATATTAGTACATTTTCGTTGAAATAAATTACCATTTGCAATCCCCTTAATAAAATATTTTAAATTAGTTTGCGTTATGCAATTTATCTGTTGTGTAGTAATATCCTACGTTCACCAATTTTAGTTTCGATAAATCGATCAAATAGTTATTGTTTTCATAAATTATTTAAAAGCAGTTATTCAAATATAAAAAGTTGGGTAAGTGGGTGTCGCTCTGCTGTCCAGTAGGTTACAAGTGTGTCACTGTTATGAATGGTGTTAAATTTAAATTAATGATATAATATCATCGTAGAAAAACGATTCTGGGCGAAAACGGTCAGTCAGCCTATAATACTACTATAAGTAAGTGCCTATGGTATTTCTAATATATTTGATGATATTATTGTGCATAAAGTAATTTATATATAACCTATTTACGTGGAGCCTTGTTTCAAATTTTCAATCCTTACCTATAAAAGTTGAACATTTTATACATTTTTAACTACAAAATAATTATCAAATTATAAATTTGATAAATTTTGTCAAAATTTGAACTTTAAATGCTTATAAAAAAAAATTGTGCCTATGTATTTTTAATATTTTTCAACTACTATTTGAATGATATATCAGGAGCCTTATATTCAATTTTAACGTTTTTTTACCAAACAAATACAATTTTATTGATAATTATAAAAAAAAAACTAAAAAAGTTGAAAACTGACAATGTCCGTAAACAGCTCAAAAAGAGTTAAATTATTTTCAAAATTTTATCGTGTGTAGAAAATGCTAATATAATAAACATTCAGTGAAATTTTCAAGCATTTACAGTGATACGTTTTTTTAATTACAACAAAATAAGAATATCGTTACATGAGAAATCGAGTGAATATCAAATGTTGTAAAAATACGAATTTCAAACGCTCATAAAAATTTAATTTGACTTTCTTGTAGACATTTTTTTTGATAAAGGTAGACAAACTAATGGATAATCCTGTATTACATTTTCAAACCTTAGATTTAAAAAGAAACATTTTTATGAATTCTCAACTAAAAATAATTTACTAATTTTTGTGATTTTTCCGTATTTTGTCAAAATTTGAACTTTAAATGCTCATAAATAAAAACTGTGACTAAGGATTTTTAATATTTTTCAAATATCATTGTAACAATATAGTAGGAGCCTTGTATTAAATTTTCAAGCTTTTTTACCCAACAAATAAAGTTTTAATGACATCCGTAGAAAAAAATACTATTAAAATTGGAAACTGTAAATGTTCCTAAACAGTTCAAAACAAATCAAAATATTTTGAAAATTTTATCGTGTATAGAAAATTCAAATATAAACAATCAGTGATAATTTCATGTATATACGTTAATTTGTTTTAAAGTTACTCCAAAAACCAAAATCGATTTTTTCAAAAACAGATTTTGCGTAAAAATTCCCTTATTTCTTTAATTTTTCACGTCGCTTTTGAAAACTACTGGGAAATATTTACTTACAACACCCCAAAGCACAACTATATTCACTTTCCTATCAGAAAAGTTACAGTTGAAGAAAATCCAAACACTTTTACTATCCTAAAAGGTGTGATGACAGACACAAAAAAAAAAAAAACACACACATCATTGTAAAATCAATACATTTATCGCTTCGCTTAGAAACTAAAATCAGACAGTTAACAGTTAAAATTCGTATAAACATTTGATTTTGAATAATCAGAATATTTACACATTAAAATCACATTCGTATCAGTTATTACGGTTCGACAGATCATTATCGAAATAATATTCATTGTAACGGACGAAAATCAGATAATTTTTATTTGTAGGTAAGTACCTACGTGGCTACGTTTTTGTCAATCTTTTCACCTTTCACGCTACAATGTACAAAAATTACTGTTTTACACGTTTTATTTTTTTTTCGATTTACGGCATTCTTCCTTAGGACGGCAGAGTACTGCCTTATATCTATAATTGCCTAACTTACTATTCTTATGTTAGCTCTTAAGTTGGTGACACTCGAATTGCCTCCCAAATTTAGGTAAGTGACCTTTTTTTACTCGAATTGTCTCCGGGTGTTTTCGGAGGCAATTCGAGTATACCCAAACGGTCTACTCGAATTGCCTTCCATAGTTAATATATCGATAGTTTTACGTGTACTATACTACTATTGATTATTATATTATTCCGTAATGGTCAAAAATAAAATGTTTAAGACAGTCTTTCCCAGACGGATTAATTTTTCGAATGCAATAATCTTATCCGCTATTAGTGATGATTAGTTAATGATTAGTCTATCATCACCAGTCCAACAGTCAGTTTCGTTTTCGCAACCACGATAAATAACACGTTTTTATATAGTATACATATACGTACATATATTTTTATAAAAATGAACGTGATCAGCGAGATCTGCGAAAAGGGTAAAACCATTATAATATGTGATGGTTTTAAGTTTGTGCATAAACAATTGTGCATGATTATTTAATAAGTATTTAAAGTTAAAATTTTGACAAAATTTACAAAAATCTTGAATATTTTTAAATTATTTCGTAGTTAAAAAATTATGAAATGTTACATTTATATAGCTAAGGATTGAAAATTTAAAACAACGATTCTCAAAAATAGCTCATACTGTAACAATAAAATCTAAAAAATATATAAATGTTAAAAAATCTTATTTTTACAGACATTTTTAAGCTCAAATTTGAACGAAATTAAATATTAAAACCAAAATAACGATTTTAGTTATTTTGTTGTATTTTAAAAATATTATTCGTGGGTACCTCTTTGAGACTTTTAAAATACATTATAATATTTTATGCAGATATTGATATTTTCAAATGTAATTTTTTTGACTAAAATTAATTTATCTTACTGTTATACTAATGCCTATAATAGTAAAATAAACTACTTTTATCACAATAATTCGTAATAACTCTGTAATGAATGCTTACAAATTAAATATAAATAAATATATTCAAGTCAAGTGGTTATTTTTATGATTTTTGAAAATGTCAAAATCTTCTATTAATGATTTTATTTTTCATTAATTTGAAAAGTAGGTTACCTTTTAACAATAACCTTTTTAAAAATGCTAATAAAATGTTTACTTTTCGAATTTAAATAGATTACCTATTACGACTGGATAAACTTTATTTAACAAAAATAAGGAGATTTCAAAAATTTGTAAAACATAATATACATAATGTGACTTAATTAAATGTTTTAACAATTAACACTTTTCTAAAATCCACATTTACAAATTGTCTATTTTGAATTTTTCAAAAAAAATTGATTAAAACAAAAGTGTCAGTTGTACAGCCTGTATAACAGGTAAGGACGAAAATAAATATTTTACGTGTAATTGCCAATTAATGTATAAAATAAATTGTATCAAGAATTTTAATTACAAAAATGTTGGTTATTTATATAATTTATAAACAATGTACAATTTACTAAGTTAGCATAAGAAACTGTTTTACAGCAGACGAAGATCACGAAAATTAAACGCTGCGTTCAAAGTGCCGAGCGTTGCTATTACGGCGTACCGGTAGCGCACGGCGGCGCTTGACCGACAAAAATATAAATCATGAAAATGATTTTATTACTAACAGGATTTCGCATATAGAGTAATGTACCACTCTAAGGTGTTAACGTTTTCAAGGTCGCGACGGTGCTACATTTTACGAAATCGCGGAGTTTGTGGGGAGTGGTGGCTGCCACCGAGTACAGGCGAAAATAATTCACTTTTATTCCTCTAAAAGCAGCACACAACGGCACACGATGTTGGGTATCAAATCTAAGTGAGTGTAGAAGCGTTGGCCGTTTGTGAGTGTGTGTATGAGACAGTGCTAATAATTTCAATTGTTGGTCGACGGCCAGCTAATTTAATAACGTTGAAAGTAAAACGGGTGCGGTGGCGTACACAAAATGCGACCGCCCCCCCCACCACCACCTACAGTGTACGTATAAGTGAGAATATTTTTACAACCTGTGACTAAGGGTTGTTTGCCGATCACGGGCCGGGGGAGTAGGTGGTCCAAATATCACTGCAGCTCAGTCACGCCTTCGGGACATACATACATATATAATAATAATAATAATCGCGCGTGCGCTCTAGATTCTCTGTCGGATTCGCATCGCCTTACAACGGAAGGACTCTGCAGAAACTAAATCATTCTTTATATGATATCTTGTCTACACTATTATTATTCTGGCATTAACAGCTGAACAAATCATCACCTGACCAATTTTTACTGAAGTATATATATTAAAATATCAAAAAATGGATTTAAACGAAAATCGTAACATTTTCGGCGACAACTTCAAAATCGAAGGTAAATATATAATTTCTATTTTTATTTTATATTTATTTCCACAAAAATGATTTAAATATTATTAACTTGTGAAGATCCACACAAGTGTTTTTTTAATGCATAAAAAATAGTAATTTCTTCTTTGGCAGTTAGTATCTAAAATTTAATTTTAGGTTCGTCTATATGGCAAGAAAGACACGTAATGCTATGATTTTAAATCTTAAAATAAATATTATAAAAAAATTTCCTCACGGTTTATTATTTTACTTTAAATGTATGTTACTGTTTTTCTTTTTAAAAACAATAAAATCACAATATACTTGACTACTGCGTGAATACTAGTTATTTTTAAGTGGCTTACAATCATATTTATAAAAACAAAAAAAAATCTAAGTGGTATTTTTTATATGGGTAGTGTTTTATCGTGGTGGCAATAGGCAAGAAAGCCAAATTTGAATAGGTATCTATATGTTTTGAAATTTTTCCAGACTTGCAATTCGCTATGGAAATGACTGCCGACAATGTGCTCTTCGCTACAATAACTCACGATGACGATGCGCTGCTGGCAGAGAATCGTGTACAGCAACCTGACATTAACCGGCTTGAGCATTCGTTGGTGCCATTTCGTACAGAAAACATCTGGCAGGACCATCAGCGGTTACAGTTTCTGCAGCAAGTAAATACATGGAATATGATGAGCTTTAAGATGTGGGGAATGCAACACCAACAGCATATGATACCGATGTGCTGGAATGCTTGGGGTATACCAAATAATATGTCACTCGGAGTCAATTGCGGAGCGTCCACCGAAAACGTCTTTCTTCTTTGTCCCTGTCCTCATGTCCATTTACTGGAAAATAAAGGTTTGCCTGTTTCTTTACAAACATTCACTATGACCCACACGCTCACCACAACACCGAAGTCTTCTTCAAAGTCGTCGTGTAAGTTCATATTATTAATATATTATATATTTATACTCGTATGTATTAACATTTAAAAATGGTATAAATATAATTAAGTATTAACGCTCGCAGTAATTTTCACTAAAAAAACGTTATAATCTTTAATTCTATATTTTAAAGCTTTTAAAATGTATAGTTATAATATAAGATTCATACACAAGACAGTGACACCACATTTTCGTACCCGGGGTTGAATAGACAGTAATCTGTTACACACGCATTGTTAATGAATTGTTAACCTACCTAATGAAAAATGAATTATCTAACTTATATTGAACTGAATTTACTTAAATTACAAAGTAATAACTAATTAGAATTAAGTTAGGTATAAATATATGGCCCAATTGCCCGTCCCCTTTAAAAATCTCATATTTTTGTTATGCCCAATACTAGCGTAATTAATTATAATAATATTCTCAGTACTATACTAGCATTCGCTAAGGAAGGGTGAACAGGTTGTGGGGACGCGTCCAAGGGCGCAGTTATTGTATCTAATTTGCTTTATGTACAATAAACGAGGGGGACGGGGGAGAAGTAATGCTAACACGGTTCCTCCTCCGTCTCCCGATACCACACGAAAAAAAATAAAAAAAAATAAATAAATAATAATATTCTATAGGTATATGAAACGGGTAAATAACATGTGGCCTAATGGCCTACCGCTCTATTAATGTACTGTACATGAGAACGGGTGATTGTAAATTCCATTGATGTTGTGGTAGGATACCGATACTTTTATTTTTATGTATTTTTTAATTGAAAAACAAGTTAACTCCACCGATGGTAAAATCTACTAATTTCAATTATTTTCACTATAGCTACACTATCAATTTATGGACTATCTTATTTTTTTATTTATTTTATATTTATTATATTTTAACTAACTAAACATGATAATTATTGATTATTATATGGTTTTTAAAATTATTGTAGGTATCAAAATATAATATATATAATCTGTACATAAATCATTTGAGTAGGGGATCGTGGGGGAATGGCGGCCAGTGACATATATCATGAAATATGATAGCTAATAGCGTTTTCCACCACACCGCACTGACTGCACCAGTGCATATTTTTATGTTCCATCGGCAAAATGAATGTGCACTGAGTGGACTTTTTTATGTTTCACCTCAATGCACTACGCCGGTTTTTTGCACTCAGTGCAATGATAATTGCACAAGCTCCTGGAGCTTGTGCGCCTTATCATTATCATGATAAGTACCAAAGTACCCATCAAATATTTTAATATCTTTATATATCGGTGATAAGTATTAATTTTGTGTTTCATCTACACTTACACCAGCCTGCACCCAGGGCGATTAAAAGTGACCTATATCAGTGCAACCTGGGTGCAACAGTGCGGTATGGTGGAAAACGCTATAAAATTTAGATTTTCACGTTATTTGATAATTATTGTTATCAAAACCTAATACCAGACATCTTAAAATGATACACACAATTTTTTCCACCATAAGTTTGCTATCAATTTTGTTATCATTTTCGATATAATATTTTTTAAAATTGAAAAACGTCTGAAGGTTATTGTTTTTATTACATTTTTTCTACACAAATGATTTTATTTACCTTTAAATAATATGAGGATTGCAATTATTTGCTCATAATTCATCTGAATATTATGGTTTTTAAGTAAATGCATTTCAAATAACCGTGTAAGGGCCAAATTTTATGGGGTGCCCTTTTATTTGTCTTTTATAATAATAATATTTTTTATAAATGTAACAAACTAACATTTCTTATACATTTTTGTAGTACTTACTAAGTATTACAGTATCTCTGTACCGATAACATATTAATTTGATCATTATTTGTATAATTTTTAGAAATTTATATTTTATCCTATACTTTTACATGTATTTTGTGTGACTGGTATTAGCCCACTTGACACGGTACGCAGCGGCCACCAGTACAAAGTACAGGTACCGCAGCGACCGGTCGACACTTTTGTCAACCACCACCACGGTCTACAGCGCGACAACGCCAACTCTCCCACCGCGCCTCAAAGGCACAAGGCAGGACGGGAAGGCGGGTCGCGTAAAACGAGTACCGGCCGCCGGCGGCTACGACGATTACCTTACGTCGACCGTCTAACCGACAGCACCACCCGACCGTTATTTTTGTTTTAACCGTGTAAATCACTCAAATATATATATAATTGTTAATAAACGTCTCCCGGAGACAACTTCGTACCACATCTCCTGTTCGTCTATCGCACAAGTGATTATCTTGTGTGTGTGTGCCACCCACATCCACACTACCACTCCACCTCAGGCGACCGGCTAACCGCGGATCACCCGGCACCACCGTCGTAGCCGCGTCAAATTGGCTCCCCGGCGGGGAATCGAACCCCGTCTCCCGCGTGACAGGCGGGGATACTTACCACTATACTACCGAGGATGGGTAATGCCGGTCATTTGCGTTTTTTTGAAACTTATATTAGTAGTAGCTAACAACTTTATAGTTGTAATATAAACAACAGTAAAATATTTGGATTTTTATTACCGAAGATACGTGAACTCCCGCTGAGGTGGCAGCCATTCCTCCATGTTCTTCTACATATTACCTATATTTTGTTAATTTTATTTCGGGTGAATAAAAAACGGCGGAATTTACATGAAAAAAGGTTTAAAAAGGTAGCAATCTGTGGAATTTACATGACGAATATATTATGTACTCGTGTGAACATGTGCAAATGTGTCATCAATATTTTGTGTTGTCGGAATGTAGATAAATATAAAATATATAGTTTGATATTGGGGGTGTTTAGGGTTATATTTTATTTATGTAATACTCTAGAATCATTCATATTATTTATTAGTTTATTAAATTTTGTAATACTCTGTAACTATAGTGTTTTTTTAATTTTTATATTTTGTTATAACTTTCGTAATACATTTTTCTCTTAAACTCTTCATAAAAACAAATATTGATTTGTTTTAATTTTTATGTTTTATTAAAAAAAATAACATAAATATTTCGTTATAACGCGTAATTTAAATGTTTCTATAAATAACTTAACTGTAACTTGTTATCAGTTACAAATTTCCAAAGTATATTCAATACTGTACCTATCTTTTAACTAGATGCATAATTGTTAATATTATTGTATTATTGTAGTCTGTAGATAGTGGAATCTTACCTTTAAAAATACTTCAGCAATATACTGCATAAACATTAAGATAATCATTTTAAAACTTTAACATCCATATTCATACATTTTAATACTTTATAAACTTTTATTTAGATACCAAGAAACAAAAAAGAGCACGAATCCAGTACACCAACGATCAAATTTTCATCTTGGAAAGCACATTTCAAAACAATAGGTATTTGAACAGAATGATGCGAGAACGGTTAGCGAATGAACTGGGCATTACTGAAAAGCACGTGAAGACCTGGTTTCAAAACCGACGTTTAAAGAAGATGAGCATCTAATTATTAGGGTGAGTGATTGATTATCTCTAAAAAAACTAATATTTATACAAACACTTGTATAGTTGTTAGTATTTCATGGTGAAATACTAGTCACACGTAGGTACTTATATCTTATCGATGACATTTTATAATTGATATTCCCAATCTCTTCAGAAAACCACCGTGTTATTTTCAGTGACCGAAAATGTGCAGTGACTATAAATCTACAGTTATGAATAATGGGTACTTACGTGTTATCTCGACTATCTTGGGTGCACAACCGTGTTATATTGACTACCAAAATATTTCCAAGACTACCTATTTATCATCAACCATGTTATCTCAACTACTATAATTTAGTTACACAAGGTTAGGTTAGATAAAATTAATATATATAGTTATAAAAAATAATGTAAAATTAAAAAAATTCTGGTAAAAATTTATAAAAGTTTATAATAATAAAACATGTAATTAATAATTTTTTTTTTGTGGAGGGAAGTATGTTTTAAGATCCATTAGAGTTTTATCGAATGGTGTATCGTTTCCAATGTTTTGTCGCCAAACAAATTCAGTCAGATAGGAATCTAAATGATGACGAGCTGTTCCCCTCTGTTTTTTGTTTCGAAACTTTGCCGAATAATTCGGTATTATAAGCACGCCAACGATCCGAATATATCGTAGTACCTTGTTGAATGTTATTTTGGATCGCCAAAAGCAGAGTTCCTGTTTTTCTATCGGGCACTTTTATCAAAAACGACTCTTTTGTCTCTCGACAAATTCCTCCGAATATCCACTGTTCGGGAAGTACCCTCCCAACGTGATTTTTTCTTTTCGAAAATAAACTTTCAACGATCTCTACGATTTTCCCTGGTCCACCTATTTTTGTTAATGGTTTATTTTCGACAGCCGATACACATACTTCGCGTAAGTAATTATTCCAGTCAATAACTGTAATTAAGCTTAAACCTAATTGTTGTTCGCACCATTTCGCACTCGTCATTTCGTGAGACCAGTCATATATAAATCGTACGGCAATCGTAAACGGTATTCGTGATTTTGCAAACCAATTACCATTACGTATATTTACCTTTTTTTGGCATTTCTTAACATTGCATTTCTAAAATATTTCTTTTCCAAAATATAACTTTGCCAAATGATTATTTCGACAAATCCGTACACTTGGCAATACTCCGCGTTCTTGAAGAAATTGCACAGCTTCCTTCTTTGAAGATGGCAAATTAAAAAAATTCATATTAACTAGTCGTAAATTGTCAAATACGATGGTATAGATTACAACGCGGGAATATACATTTTTAAATAGATTCTAACAGGTAGTCTTGGGAATATTTGGGTAGTCGAGATAACACATAAGTACCGAATAATGAATATAGATACGATTATATGTGTTACGAAATAAAATACGTTTACAAATTAAATGTTGTCCATCTTTCCGTTCACAATCAACCCAAATAGCGCTCAACGTTTTAGATTCTGGGCGAAGCGATGAATGTGTTGATTTTACAATGATGTGTGTTTTCATTTTTATTTTTTTTTTTGTATCTGTCATCACCTTTTAGGACAGTAAAAGTGCTTGTATTTTCTTCAACAGTAAATTTTCTGATAGGAAAGTAATCTAGTTGGTACTTTGGGGGTTCAAAAGTAAAAATTTCACAGTAGTTTTCAAAAGCGACGTAAAAAACAAAAGAAAAATTAAGGAAAAACGGGAATTTTTACGCAAAATCTGTTTTCGAGACAATCGATTTTGGTTTTTGGTGTAACTCTAAAACAAATGACTGTAGGTACATGACATTTTCACTAGTTTATAATTTCATTTCCTATACACCATAACATTTTCCAAATATTTTGACTTATTTTGAGCTGTTTACGGACATTGTCAGTTTCCATTTTTTTTAGTTTTTTTTTTTTCTATAAATATCAATAAAATTTTATCTGTTGAGTAAAAAAGCTTATAAATTTAATAGAAGGCTCCTAGGTTATTGTTTCAAAGGCAGATAAAAAAAATTAAAAATCCTTATTCACAGTTTTTATTTATAAGCATTTAAAGTTCAAATCTTGACAAAATACGGAAAAATCACAAAAATTAGCAAATTATTTTGAGTTGTGAATTCATAAACATTTTTTTTTTTCAATCTAAGATTTTAAAATGTAATACAAGATTACCCATAAGTTTGTCTACCTTTATCAAAAAAAAAAAATGTCTACAAGCAAATCAAATTAAATTTTTATGAGCGTTTGAAATTCATATTTTTACAACATTTGATATTCACTCGATTTCTCATGTAACAATTTTCTTATTTTATCATAATTAAAAAATGAATGATTGTAGATACTTGAAAATTTCACTGAAATTTTATATTAGCATTTTCTATACACAATAAAATTTTGAAATTAATTCAACTCTTTTTGAGCTGTTTACGGACATTGTCAGTTTTCAACTTTTTTAGTTTTTTTTTCTATAAATATCAATAAAATTTTATTTGTTTGGTAAAAAGACGTGAAAATTTAATATAAGACTCCTGATATATCATTCAAATAGTAGTTGAAAAATATTAAAAATACATAGGCACAATTTTTTTTTATAAGCGTTTAAAGTTCAAATGTCGACAAAATTTATCAAATTTATAATTTGATAATTATTTTGTAGTTAAAAATGTTTAAAATGTTCAACTTTTATAGCTAAGGATTGAAAATTTGAAACAAGGCTCCACGTAAATAGGTTATATATAAATTACTTTATGCACAATAATATCATCAAATATACTTAGTAACATCATAGTCTGACTGACCGTTTTTGCTCAGAATCGTTTTTCTTGTACAATGATATTATATCATTGAGTTCAAATTTAACACTATCCATTACAGTGACCCACTTGTAACCTACTGTACCACTATCCCACTTCCACTATCCACTTACCCACTTTTTTTAAAAATTGATCTTAGTCAAATGTTTCAATAAATCATATAATAACTCAATAATATTCGTGATTGTTCCTCCAACCTGAAAAACACTTACTAATTTATACAAAAAAACCAAGCACGGCACTAGGGGGTAAGCTAATTTGGTGGTGAAAATATTGCTGCTATTTAGTAAAGTTTCATAAACACTACTGTGATTATTAAAATACCAGGCGGGCCAGACAAATAATTTCCTTAATCTATTTAATACCATAAAATAAGAGTACATATATCGGATTCATTTGCGTGTTCAGTTAGTATCGTTAGATTAGGAATATTAGAATATAACCGAAAACTGTTATTCGATAAGTTACTGGTATATAAGGGAGTCATTGTGCGGCATTCATGGTGGTAATGTGGTGTTAATTAATATTTTATTTAACTACGGAGAATTCATTAAAATGTATAATATCGGAACGTAAGAAAGAATAAGCTGTAATTTATTTACATAAATATCATTTTATAAAAAAATCAAAAATTCAATGTTAAAATGATTGTGTTGTAACATAGGTTCGTAGCCAGCCAGTGGCGTATTTGATTAAATTCTATAGGGAGGCGCACTAAAATCATTAACTGTTGGTGGGGTTAACTTTACTAGGTACCATACAATAAATTATGCTCTCTCTATATTTATAGTAGAATTACCAATCTTTCACAACGCATAGGGAAAAACTTTATCTGTGTTGTAGCTTTTTTATTATTTGGATAACATAAATACAATTTAAGTTATTAGTTTGAGAATATTAAGTTTTTTTTGGTTTTTTTCATTTACTTATAATAATAATTATTGGTAAGTTCTATCAAAAGAATTGATACGCTGCGACACAAATAAAGGTCTTCCTAAAGGACACCACACACTGCAGCGGTGGCGGTAAAATTGTGTCCGGACTAATTTTGCCGTAACCGCTACCACTACTGCTGCAGTATGTGGGGACCGTTATGCGTTCTGTAATGTTGGTAACTCTACTTTAAATACAGTGGAATATTCAATACTTATGTTTAGAAACCTAAAACCTAATAGGATTAGTAATATTGACGTGCTAATCGTAATAAAATGTATTATTATTATTCAGGCAGATTGTATACAATTATTCTCAATGCGGCAGAGGTTATTATGACGACACCGTGGACCTATGATGTAACAGGATTGCAATGTGGAGGAGGCTGGTGGATTCCAATTTGTATATCTGTTTTTTATTCTATTTAGTTTTTAACCGGGTGTGGCCTGAACGCCCGATTTTGTTAATAGTTCTGTAAATTATGAATTACCGGACCTGTAAACTACTGATTGAATTTTGGTTCGGTAACTTAAAGATCGGTGAAATATCATTGCTGTTAATTGGCGGTTTAATTTATTTGTTAATTGCGGTTATCAATGATTTAATATTTCTTTATGCAACACTAGCATAGTTTAAGACAATCATTAACTTAATAGAATGAATAAATTACATGGCCGGTAACAAATTTACAGACTGTTCGCCATAATTTATCGCTGTATCTGTTGTACAACCTATTAGTCTAGGTCAGCGTTTCTTAAACTGTGTTTAACGCTGGGGTTCCGCGAAACTTAATTGATTTTTTTCAGTAAAAGAGGGTTACACCATAAATGTGTCATAAAAATGGATTCAACGGATAAAAAAAGTTTAAGAAACGCTGCTCCAGGTGAATAATTGTCTATGTTCATTAATTTTTGTTTGTAAAAAGTATCCATGTTTCGTCAAAATAATAATTTTTAAGTCATGCATATCAACTTAATAGGTAATAATTAAATTAATTTTTATATAATATTCAAAGCTTTTTTAATATAATTATTTTTTGAACAAATCAAATATTGTATTTATTATTACATAAAAAATCATATAAATAAGTTAAACAAGTACATAAACACTGTGATCTGCGAGAATTGAACATTTTAACTTTTTTACTATTCCTAAGGGCTAAGAATCAAGATAAAAAATAATGCACATAACAATATTGTGTGCACACACTTTGACAGTGGCATTATAATTACAATTTATTACAAATCTGGATATACTATACCAACATACATTTGAATAATACTTTTAACAGGTTAATATTACATAATAATAAATATATTAGCTCTGAACTAATTTAATACTAGGTATAAACAATTTATTTTTTGTTATTTTTGCAATTTCAAATCAAATTTTAGTATAATATAAATAATTTGCTATAAGTCGCTTCAATAGTTATAATATACTTCGTTCGACTACCTAGGTCTAATTGGCCGATTGGCAATTACATAAATTTAATCAATATTTGAATAATAATTTATGTAAAAATATATTAAACAATGATAAACTTAAATAACTATATTTTATGTAAAAAGTAAAAACTCATATTTTCAATGCCGCGAACAGTTCTTAACTTAAAATCTGGTAGATGTTAGATTGAAAGTATGAAATTTTAAAGTTTTTCAACATCAAAAATGTGTAACATTATTTCCATTTCATCAAAGAATTGCATGTTACAATAATATATTTTTAACACTTACTGATATAACATCAAATAGTTCTAATGGTAATTTTATTTTAACTTGAAACTCTTAAAAATTGTCTAAAATTAATCCTTAATGAAATGAGAGTAAATAAAATAAATAAAAATAAACAAACAAATAAATTATTAATTAAGGTTCTTTTAAGCCCTGAACCCTGTTCATGACAAAATTCCTAACATTTTATACTAATATTATTAAAAACCATCAAACAATTTTACTTTTATTATAAGTCCTGGGAAAATCTATTTGAAAATGATGATACAGTTAAATCAAAATGTTCGTTTCGTAGTTATGCAAAATATGAGTAAAGATATAACATGTATTCAAAAAATTACAACAAACATTCCATTAACCCCAGACTTAAATAATACAATTTAAAAATGGTTAATAATATTATTTTAACTTGAATTTAGCCCTAATTATTATTTGATGACAACATCAATCATTGGCAGAAGAATTTAGTATTTATCATTATACAATGTAGTATACATTAACTATTCCTGGCGCACTCCATTTCAGATCATTAAAATACCACAGTGAAAACAATGTACAAAAAGTTCACAAAACTGAATTTATCAGAAAAATTTCACAAACAACCACCTTTTCATATTTATCACAAATAGATCACAAAATTGAAATTTTTTTTTTTTTTTAAATTTAATTTCATGTATATATGAATACTGGGTTCCACTGACATGACTCGTGTGGGGACCCAGGAGCTTAGAAATAAAATTACACATAAATTACAATAACAGTCTGAAAAAAAAAATGTAATTACAAGATTAAATTAACTTATGAAGAATCTAAGGTGTATACAATTTGTGTTAGTTTACAATAGTTAAACAAATTAACTAAATACAATCATATTATTATAAATTTAATTCATAAGGAGAATCCAATAGCCACTGTAGAATATTTTTTTTAAATACATTTACTGGGAGGTTTGTTATATAAGATGGTATTTTATTACATAGTTTGGTACTAATTATTTCGTTATGTCTGCTATTAGTTGTTTTTTTAGTTTTTTTTTATGAAAAAATAGTTTTTAGCGTATTTTGTGCAGACTCCATGCGTTATTGGTTGCAATAAATTATGGCTTTTTAAAAATGTAGCAGTTATTTTTAAATATATTTCTTAACAGGAAGTACGTTTAGTTAAGTATATACATTTTTTGTTGGATACATACGGTTTTTATTCAGCAATAATCTAATTATATGATTTTGACAGATTTGTAGGTGATTTATACTATTTTTGAAGGCATCACCCCAGCCTATTATACCATATGAGATAATTGATTCCCCTAACGCTAAATATACCTGACGTAGTTTTGGTAAGTTTAGAACTTTATTTAATTTCTTAATATATACATCATTTTTCGAAATGCATTAATAATTAAACTATTTTTCATAAAACTTATTGCATTACTCATTAAAATACTTTTCACAAAATTGAATTGCATTAATAATTAAAATATTTTTCATAAAATGTATTACATTAGGGTGACCAAACTGCGGCACGCGGGCCATTTGTGGCACATTTATTGTTATTGAATGGCACATTAACGTCAGATTAAATAATATATGATTTTAAATATTTCTAAAAAAAAATATTATTGAATTAGATTTTTACAATCGCAATGGAATTTACCAATTATTATTCCGATACGAAAATTGTTAGTATACGATACGAAATATACCTATGAAAAAAATCTATAAATTTAAATTTATATTTTATGGAAATAAATAAATATATATTAAGACACATTCTCAATTTTGTATTTATTGTTTGGCACAATATAGAAAAAAGCTGGACACGGTAATTTAGCATGACTATAGACGTGCGCAGGAATTTTGTATGGGGTATGCCATGAAGAAAATTCGGCCGCTTTCCCTTATTTGGACCTAAGCTAATCTAACCTAACCTCAATCTAAAAAAGGATAAATTTAATGCAAAATATCAATTCATAAAAATGTATATTGATTAAATGTTGTGCTTCACAAAATGTTGATATATTTTTATAATAAAGTATATACCTTCATACCTAATGGCTAGTAACCTACATTAGAACATAAAAAATAAAATAAAAATATTACATCACTAAACGTAAAATAAAAATGTTTTAATTATTCTAAGGTTTAACAATAAACAGTGAACATATAAATAAAAATATTATAATGGTAATCTTCTTTGCTGCAAATTATTTCAGTAACTTCACAAATATAAAGCATCAAATAAATACATATATTATTATTAAAAATGTTATAATTAAAACAATCTAATAAAGCGTAGTAGTCATAAACATATTTATAGCATAACGAATGCAAATGAAAAAAAAAATCTGACGAACATTGAAATCACATAAATGAAAAAAACATTTTCTAGAGACATTTGTAATCTGAAATATATATTACATTTACATTTAAATACATCATAATAATTAGTTACTAACATACCTACACAGATATATTATAATATTACACATTTACACGTAACAATAACTTAAGACATGTTAAATAAAAATGTAATTAATTAATTACATGTTTTACTACCACATTGAATTACACATTGATGAAATGTATACATTTATAACAAAAAATAATATTTAAATATTCTATAACTAAAATATTAATATTATTTATAAATAATAATTTACCTTTTGTTAATAAATTTAAATTAACATCATTATTAACATTGTAATAACTAATATCATTATCATTACTATTGTCTGGAGGTACAAGTATATTTGTTTGGTCATTACAAACTGTGTCATTGTCTTTCTTATTGTCATCAGAGGTGTCAAAATCTATACATGTTAATGTAAAAATATTTAGATTAGACACCAAGGAACTATTGAAAATAATTAATACTTACTGCTAATTTTACTGCTAGTAGTGTTATTTAAACTATTTTCTGGTTTTTCTGATGAAGCTATTGAAGAATTTATTTCAATTGTGCGTTGTTTTTTCACACTAAAATTATCCAGAGAATCACGAAGTTGTTCAGTCTCTTTTTTCCTATTTATCTTAACCCTTAACTGGTATCGTCGGGTCAAAAAAGACCCATGACATTTTGTTTTTAAGTTTTCTACAATATATCGCTCTTTTTTTCGCTGTAGAATGCATTGTATTTTATCACAATATTTCAAACAACATATTACGTCTTTTGTTATCAACAATTATTACGTGGTTCGTTCAAAAAAAGCTATTTATAGCGGTTTCGGGTCATAATAGACCCGATGATACCAGTTACGTAGGTTTTTTCTTATCTTTTGCCATTACGAAAATATTAGTTATTTTAAACAAACGACGATGGTGTTACGTGTGTCCAAGTTCTAAAGATACGAAATATTCAAATATTTGTTCTGTATGCAAAAAAACGGTTTGTAAAACACACGGCGTTCAAGTATCGAAATGTGTTAATTGTATGGATACAGAGTAACTAAACATTTTTATTTATTTTTATTTTATAATGTAAGGAACTTTCACAAATATTTTTTTTTTTTTTTTATTTGAATTTCATTAATTATCTAAATTAAATGTTTAATATTTTAGTAACATTTAAAATATATTTCATACAAAAAATTCAAGTCTTAAATAATAAACTAATACCAAAGCTTTTAAATTTGTTTGTAGTTGGTTAGATAAAAAAACGTCCAGAGAGGTACAATAAGTGTTAGTAATTTTTTAGAAATAAATGTTTTAAGTTCTAAATTTTATTTTATTTTGTTGTATCTAAATTTAACTAAAAACCAATGGGTAATTCAAATTTGAATGTAAATATATTTTTTTTCAATAATTTATTCAAACATTTATAAATAATCATGTAAATTTGCAAGATTAAAATAAATTTGTATAAAACACTTATATTTGAAAAAAAAAATTGTGTTATTAGTTAAAAATATTCATTTCATTTCATAGAATATAATGAAAAAAAAAAAAGAAAAAGAAAAAATTGAATAACTTATAAATAGTTTAAATTTCGGGTCATTTTTGACCCGACAATACCAGTTACGTGAATATAAATAAGGATACCAGTTAAGGGTTAATTCTGAGTTTCTCAGCACCCCCATATCTTTTCTTTTTACTCCTGACATAATGTCTAACACATAGGCTCAATATGCACACAAACACACAATTTAAAATGAACGTGAATACTCGTACTTAATTATGTATATAGTGTAAATTGTATAAAATCGACATTCGATAGTAAAACAATTCATAAACGGCAGTCTTGAGTCTAGTACTCAACTATTATTTATTACAAAAACAAAATACGGGAGCACGTGTATAGATAATATCGACAAATGACAATCGACATCTTATCGTAAACAATTTATCTATTATCAATGTGATATCATCGATGTGTAATACAAATATACAATACACGCCTTAGATCATATACAATGGATGGAGCTATGTGTGTATTTCTCGTATACCGAGCTGCGTCCAACATAACCTCCCACTACCTATTTAATTTCAAGGTACAACGAGTTATTGCGCATGCGTTGCGCCTATGCCGTTTTACATTCTATCCCCACCACCCATTTGATTTCAAGGTACAACGAGTTATTACGTATGCGTTTCACCAAAAATCACTATAAAATAACTAATAAGTGGGGGGTTATGTTGAACACAATAAATGATTAAAGTAGCTCCATCCATTGTATATGATTAGGGTTCGGGACTTGTTGCATTTGCATATTGCTCAATAATGACTGCAGAATAGTCTAAGTAAGATTTAAATTTGTTTTAAGTCATAACGGATTGAAATACCAACATTTTAATTGCATATTTTCGCATATTTTGCCGATTTTGGCAGTTTAATTGTTATTTATAGCATATTTACACAGTTTTTGTTTTATGTTAAGTACATATTTTATTTTAAGGATTAATTTTTTTTTCTTTCATGCGTTGTTCATATACCTAATCAGTTTTCATTTAATTTGATAATATCAGAAAATGTCTTATTGTACAGTCAAACTTTACAAATAAACAATTAATCATTTTTATATTTATTAATAATTTAATATATTAAAAAAACCCAGCCTTTTTTTCATTGTAGGAGAAGACGAAGAAAACGAAATCGAACATATATTTCAGTAATATAATGTTGATAGTGTTCTTGTTGTCAAAAAATAACTAGTTACAAAAAATTGTCTAAATTTAAATGAATAAATCGAATTTTTTAATCATATTTAAAAAAATTGTTAGTTGCATATTTTTGCGCATATTTCGGTTATTTTAAGCGCATATGTGCATGCATATTTCCTACAATTTGTGTGCAATAAGTCCCGAACCCTATATATGATCTAAGATACACGCCTTGGTTGTACATTTAGTTGATACGGCATAATGATATCATTGGTTAGATTTATTGGTTATTTAAAGTTGTTCTTAGCGTTCATACCATCATACATTAACCCTTGGCATATTGTCTGTATTATCATTTTTGCTGGAGCGCCTAATTTATTTTCTCTAATTTTTACTATTTGTAGCTTAAAATTTAAACGAAGTCCCAGAATGTATAAAAGTTGTACAATAAGCCACGGGCCTCGGGGTATGCCACGGCACACCTGTCACACCCTGTGCACACGACCCAGAGGACACAACGAGGAGGCGATTCTCATTATCCTCCAAAAATTATTTTCATTTTCATATTATTATTCATAGTATGAAATTCGTTATAGAAAAGTAAAATTATGTAAAAATTTAAGTAATATGTTTTAGTATTAAAAAATATAAGTAAAATGTATTAATATAAAATTGTGAGTGTAAATATATAAATGAAACTGTATTGTAATAATATACAATAGCTAATAATAGGTTATAATATACATTTATTTTTTTAAGTAAAAGCCATGACGTGTTTTACGTATTCACTCACCGATATTTCCTTATTTTTATATTTTATAAGTGTTCTTTTTAATAATTTTTATTTTAAATTTTTGTATTTTGGAATTGAACTGGTGCATTTAGGCTGTTGATTTACGTGTGTCAAGTTGGGTGACTATTTTTTGAACGGTTAGTGATAAGTAGGGCCCGGAAGTTCATGCATTTGCATGTTTTTAATGAGTGCATCAAAAATTTGCTGGATGAGCTACAAATTTGAATCACAACCTGATGAGTTCAAAAATGAAATTTTAGTTTGCATATTTTCGCATATTTTGAAGTTTTTTAAATAATATGCATATTTTTTAAAAAAAATGCATTTTACTGCATTTTATTGCATTTTACCTTTGATATTTTTTTTTTCATTAATATTCTATAAAACTTTCGGTCTTGTTTTTTTCCCATATTTTAATTATTTTTTTTTTACCAAAAACAAAAAATACTTGAATTTTTTTTTTTTTTTTAAATGCATATTTAGCGCATATTTTATAGATTTTAAGCGCATATTTTGATAGTTTTTTGTGCACGAACTTCCGGGCCCTAGTGATAAGAAACCTTGTACGTTGAGTTGCATTCTTTAAATTTCAGGGGTGCCAAACTATTAGTTTAGGTTCAATTGCATCAAAACTATAAAGTAGATGTCAACCTATGTCACTTAATAATTATTTTTTTTAAAAGTATATAAATAAATATTAAATTCTATTGGCGTCATTTCCACGATAATTATACCGAACATATTATTGTCATCATTACAATATTATGTTTATGACAAACCAATATTAATTGAAAGTTAGGTTATAAATCGCTCTAAATTCGAATTCACGTTCGAACAAATGTACATTGTACATTATTACTTTTGCAGTTTACATTAACTAATTAAAAGTTTAACTGTTTAAGTGTTAAACGATGTCATTTGTTAACGATCACATTTTACGATATGATGAACATTAGTTCTCGGCGACAGTGATTTTAATTGTTTTAATTGTACCCTCACAATTTTACTATAGTTAAATAACAATACATTTTAAAATAATTATTAATGATGTTGTATATAAAAGATGTAATAATTATGTTGAGTATGGGAACTGGGAAATCCTAAAATGTATCTCGCATAGAAGTACAAAATATATTTATTTTGAATATAACTTCTCCAGGAAGTCAATATTGTGTGCAAAATAAATGTTTCATATTTTGTTTAAAGTTATAGAGAGGTTTGATTATTCGAAGTTCACAACATAACATCTCATTAATATCACATAAGCATAATGTATAACAAGTTTCAAAATGAAACTCGCATACTAGTTAGTCGTAATAAGATTTATAATACAACGTCTCCAGGTTGTCGCAAATCTTGTTATTTATTGTACTTGGATATTTTTAAATAATAAATATAGTTAATCATAGTTATAAATTTAATTATAATTAATATTAAGTCACCAATTTATAAGAGAGGGTATTTATAAGTATTATTAATATATTATCATTACTGCTATTTTCGGTTGTTTTTATTCGACTTATTTGGTAATAATAATATAATATTATTGTTGTTACTTGTTAGCACGGTGCGTAGTTGCGTTTCACTCGTTTCAGAATTACTGATCACCGTGTTTGAGTACAGTGTACTTATCGACTATTGTAGTATCGTGTAACGACGTGAGTGATGAACTGATGACGTTAGTCATATCTGTATGACATATTGACATCTATGAATGTAAGTATAGGTATAACAAGTAGATAACTACTTAATAATTTACAACCCTGCATATATAAACCTTTTAAAATACATAGGTATGATTCAAATAAAAGTTATACCGCAAATAATTTTATTTATTAAAGATTATTGCTTATTTTATTTTGTTATATAGAGAGTCATCAGTGATACATTGGGGATATCCACAGTCCTCCGTTTGTATTCTAATTAAAGAAGTATCAGAATCATTGACTAAATCGGCAGAAAAGTGGATTCGATTTCCAAATACACAAAACTTACCAGATACTAAACTACTCTCGATTCTCAGTCGGATTCGCTTCGCCTTAAAACGGAAGGACTCTGCAGAAACTAAATCATTCTTTATATGATATCTTGTCTACACTATTATTATTCTGGCATTAACAGCTGAACAAATCATCACCTGACCAATTTTTACTGAAGTATATATATTAAAATATCAAAAAATGGATTTAAACGAAAATCGTAACATTTTCGGCGACAACTCCAAAATCGAAGGTAAATATATAATTTCTCTTTTTTATTTTATATTTAATTCCACAAAAATGATTTAAATATTAATAACTTGTGAAAATCCACACAAGTGTTTTTTTAATGTATAAAAATAGTAATTTCTTCTTTGGCAGTTAGTATCCACAATTTAATTTTAGGTTAGTCTATATGGCAAGTAAGACACTTAATGCTTTAAATCTTAAAATAAATATTATAAAAAAATTTCCTCACGGTTTATTATTTAACTTTAAATGTATGTTACCGTTTTTCTTTTTAAAAACAATAAAATCACAATATACTTAATGACTACTGCGTGAATACTAGTTATTTTTAAGTGGCTTACAATCATATTTATAAAAACAAAAAATAATCTAAGTGGTATTTTTTATATAGGTAGTGTTTTATCGTGGTGGCAATAGGCAAGAAAGCCAAATAGGTATCTATATGTTTTGAAATTTTTCCAGACTTGCAATTCGCTACGGAAATGACAGCCGACAATGTGCTCTTCGCTACGATAACTCACGATGACGATGCGCTGCCGGCAGAGAACTATGTACACTGTACAGCAACCTGACATTAACCGGCTTGAGCATTGATTGGTGCCATTTCGTACAGAAAACATCTGGCAGGACCATCAGTGGTTACAGTTTTTGCAGCAAGTAATTATATGGAATATGATGAGCTTTAAGATGTGGGGAATACAACACCAACAGCATCTAATACCGATGTACTGGAATGCTAGGGGTATGGCAAATAATATGTCACTCGGAGTCAATTGCGGAGCGCCCACCGAGAACGTCTTTCAACGTCTTTCTACAACAAGATACAAAATATATAAATAACAAATAGATAATTATTATCTAAAATTAAATTAATTTCTTACAATATCCATTTCAGAATTTTTTTTTCGGAATCCAAAAAGCTTTTTAATATTGCTATTTGTACATTATTATGCAACGGAAAAATGCCTTCTAATGATGATGGCAACTTTTGTATTGGACATGATATTGGCCTCATTTTCTTATTGCTAGCACATAATAAATTTATTTCTTGATCGGTTATTTGTTGATTAACGATCACCTATACAAGGCAGAAAAATAGGTACACTACTAATGACTAATATACACTTTAAATATTTATTTTAAGTCCAAAAATCAAAAATATATAAAACAAAATGTACAAAATCATAATAATTATAGATACCTTATCCAAAGTTTTTTGTAGAATTGTCACTTGGGTAAGAATAGGCTTAGTTGCTTTTTTTATTGCATTTTCAATAATTCATGCAATATCATTGTCCAAAATATTTGCTGTATTATTATAGTCGTCAATTCCAATAAATCTTTCTGTTAAATACATTAAATTAATAACATTTAGAACGTAAATAATTATGTAGTTAAAAAAATTTGCTTATAAAATACTGTATATCCACTATGTCCGTGAAAACTGGGTTAACTTTATAAATCAATTACCTACATAACTCGGTACATCATACATATTTTAGAATTCTGTCTGCGAGATATTGATGATCTGTTAGTTTAGTTTCATTTCCCGAAAACAGAATTCAAAAATATGTATAGAGTACTGAACAGTATGGGCAATTTAATTATACAGTGAACCCTGTTTTTGAGGATACACGGTATATTGTAAACAAATTAATAATTATTACATAATATTATCGAGTTTTAAGTATAATATAAGTTTATACCATTAATTGGTGCATCATTACTACAGTTTGATATGGGTTGCATTGATATTTTGGTCATCATTTAAAACAAAAAATAAGTCACTGTTATTAAATACTTCTGCAAGATCATTATTAGTGCATTCATCTATAAATAATAAAAGGACTACATATTAATATGAAAAGACTTGAATAAATGGTGTAATATTTATATAGTGTAAGTCAAGTTACTCAATAAACTATAAAGTAATTTTATCTTACCAAAATACTTTTCTAAAATAGTCTGTCATAAAAATATTATTCTTATGGTCTAGGTTATTTATTATAACTGTAAGATTGAAATTGTATACTTATCTCCAAACTGTTTTTCTTCAAAGTAGAATTATTTTTGGTACATTTCTCAAATGAAAATCATTATTTAAAAATGTTGTGAGTGTATTACACGAAGAAAGTAATAGAGTATCAGCTGTACTAATTATGCTGCAAGAATTGTTTAAGACACACAATTTAATGTCAGATTATATAATATATAGTTTCTATTGTATAAATTATAAAACAATTTTAATTTGAAGTTTGTATACACCTATCATTGATCTGGTTTCTTCAATATCAGTAGAATTGTTTTCAGTCAACACTCTTTTTATAATATTATCGTTATCCACATTGATTATAGATGCATTAGATAAAGTTTCGGTTTTTGTGCTGTTGATGCTGTTAGAATTATCTGAAATATAATTTTGTTTAGTGGTTATATATATATATAAGTAAATAAGAGTTATTGATATAATATACCTTCACTGTTTATTATTGTATTTGAATTGGTTACTAATGATGTCTTATTAGTTATAGTTGTAGCTGGAATAGAATTTATCGCTAAAGAGTTTTTTTTTTTTTTTTGAAATGGCAACATCAAGAATTAAGCTATTATTTGCAGAATTATTTTTTTGTTCGAATGGATGTAGTGGTAAATATTCATTGGACACAATGTTCAATATATTATCCATAACAACTTAGTGTTTTTTTTAAAGTTTCTTTTGAGCTTTACTCATGTGATTGTTTTCATATCATTTTAATTTAGTTTCTGAAGTAGAAATAATCTCATCCTCGGATTCTTGTTGGAATTTTGAATTTTTCTTTATTTCTTCATCATTATCATAATTATTATTTTGTGTTTCACAGTCAGAACCAGATAATACTTTTGCTACGTTACGGGCCATCATAATACTATCTAGAGTGAAAACAAATGAAAAATTAATTATATTCAAATGGTTTAAAGTGACATTAGTAAAACAAATAGCAAGAGGGTGGTCAAAAATAAAAACAAAACATCGTACCCCTCAGAATCTAAAATTGTATAATAATAAAATTATGTTAAATGCTATTTTACTTTATTTGAGTTAGATATCTAACTATATGGATACGAATGAGAAACATTAAATGTATACGTTATTATATCCAAATATATATGCATATTGTAGGAAATAAGTATATTATCTACGCTATACACTCGACTATACATATTATATAATATTTATTTTAATCATAATGGTAGGTATAATAATATAATTAAAATACTTGTCAAATGTTGATATGCATTTAGCTGGCCAATAAGACCCATCATAATCATTGGGAACACTTTCTTGAATTATCATTTTATTAATTTGAGAAGAAGAAAAATTAATTGATATTTTAGGTGGATTATCATGTTTGTTATAAGGCCACCAACAAAGTCCTTCATTATTTTCGTTTTTTTTTTTGATAAACCAACTAGCTGGTACATGCTGGGCGTTTTCAGTGGTCCCCATAAAAATTACTGCTGACCAAGGCATTACCAAGTAATTACATGAAATATGATGAGCTATAAGATGTGTGGAATGCAATTCTAACAGCATCTGATACCGATGTGTTGGAATGTTTGGGGTATGCCAAATAATATGTCACTCGGAGTCAATTGCGGAGCGCCCACCGAAAACGTCTTTCTTCTTTGTCCCTTTCCTCGTGTCCATTTACTGGAAAATAAAGGTTTTCCTGTTTCTTTACAAACATTCACTATGACCCACACGCTCACCACAACACCGAAGTAGTCCTCAAATTCGTCGAGTAAGATAAAATAAAATTAGGTAAATACATAAAATAATATAATAAAGTAAAATATTTCTACCTTTCATTTACTTTATACAAAGATAAGGTTTGGTGTAAGTCGATTTGTTATAAACAGTACACAATTTCTATCTTAATTATACAACTATAAATTACCGTATTCATTTAAATAAAACGTAGTTGTAAATAATACTTAAGTATAATTTTATTGTGGGTTACACTATTTGACCTGTACGATTTTAGACCACTTAAAATACTATATAGGGATATGCTGTAGGATTACACTAATTAGCTTGCCGAAGAAAAAATAGTTGAAAAATGTTGATATATCCGTCGTGGCTTAGATCAATTGGCACTGTTTGAACAGTGTGGCTTACATTAAAAAAAAATTAAATAAAGTTGAATTTAGACTGGAATTAGTCATTTGAGGGTTACAATATTTGGCCACAATGTGTATTTTCTCTATAAAAATCCATATCAATCATAACCTCAAATCAAAAAAAGTGAGGGTTACGTCTATTGCCGACGACTTATGATACAAGTGATACAACAATAGTAAAATGTATAATATTAATTAATACCCACTAATATATTATAAATTGCTTACTTTAGTATACAGTGCTTGAGCGTTTAATTAAACTTCGATGTTTCTCTATATGTTTTGCTTTGAAGCAACTGTAAACGAAACACTTTTTTTTTAATAAAACTTTTTTATGTTCTCGTAGCAACTCAACTTCTTCATTAACGAAAGATTTTGATTTTTGAAATGTTTGAAGATCTGCATTGTTAATTTTGTATTACTTATTAATTGAGCACTTATCAAATAATAGATTACTATTGACTAGTATTTAGTAGTATTACTATAAAAACAAATAAATGAAAATATAATAGGTAATATTATTTTAGTAAAACTGTAAAAAACTAATAATATTTTCTTGTCTTTTATTAAGCCGGTTTCTGATAATATTATAACGATAAACATGCTGATAACAATACAAAAATAATATTATCTCTGACATTTTGCGTATAAGAAATATTTTTACTTACAATATTCTTAGAAAAGTCTTGGATAAGAAAAAACTTAGTACTGTTTATAAATACATCTTATGAATTAGTGAAAAGTATTTACTTAGCAAAGTTGAATATTAGTAAAATCTTAGTATCGTCTATACATTTGGCTAATAATGTAGGATTACTAGGATAAGAAAGAATACTCAAATAAATAGTTTTCTTCAGTCTTTGATAGTTAAATTAATTCTTTTTAGATACACAGGTAAATTGCACATAGTTATTAATTTTATTTTAATATTTTTAGTGGAAAATAAGATTTTTGAAAATGAAAAAAAATATTCTGTTATTCCAAGTAATTGGACTTTTAGTACCCGTCAGGTGATTTCTGTCGATGGCCAAGTAAACAAAGAGTTACCGCTTTAATGATAATAAAATCAGATGAACCAAACGTCTTTCCCAGTAAATATTCTCAGATGTCTGAATCAGGACACATGAACAATCCAAATGTATATGAAAGCAATAGTAATTCACATGTATTTTCATCTATGCCAAAGAGTATCAATACAATTAGTGAAATGATTTCTGCAAGGTGGATTTATAAGGGGAACAAACTAGAGAAAAAAAGGGATACTATAATTTACTATAGTTAATTTTACCACTAGAGCGCATTGAAAGCAGTCGGTGTCCAAATTTTTGTATATTACATTAAGTCTATTAATTAGACTGGTTATTACTTATTTCACAAAAGTTTTTATGTATTATACACGTCTTATACCACATATTTTTAAGCTTAAATCGTTAAACGAATTTGTATAACTTACTTATTACATGGTTATTTATTTAATTTTATTACAATACAGATTGAGTCACATACAAGATATTTAAATTGACAATACTACAATATATTGGTTTGTGAGTAGGTATATTATTGTTCTTGCTCAACACTTTAACCTGACTGCTATACAGTAGATTCCTGCAGTAGCGCAATACTCTAATACAGATTTCACAAAAGTGCAAGTTGTAACGTGAAAAAGTCTTTTTGGTGACACATAAATAAATACGTATATTGTATTGTTTAAAAAATAAATAGTTAGAATGTAGTTATGATACAAGTTAAAATTTAAATGAGTTTAAATATTTTTTTTAATCGCTTTTCTGCATTTTTTTTGCTTCAAATTTTTTTGTTCGAATAGCTTTTTTCGTTTACATGCAAAAATCATTTGTGTAGTCAGGTGAAACTTGGTTATATGTTTAGTAAGTTGACATTTATGTTCATTGCAGCCAACTTTGGGATAATCTTGATACTTTAAGTCATCTAAAACTAAAAAAAAATGAATCCACTTAATAATAAGGAAAAATGAAAATTAACAATAAATTAATATATCATTATTAAGACTATAATAAATTTCTTATTAATTACTACTTATTTGTTTAGGATATGAACAAAGATCTATTAGCCCATCTGATATCAATATTGAGTAGAAGCTATATGTTCCTTCCTATGTTTCTGATTTCCCACATCACAGCCAGGTAAAAAACATTAATTGCTCTTACTCATTTAATTGCTATGTTGTAACGTGTCCGCTTCAGCACTCAATTGAATCGGAGGTATAATAAAGATACATAAATTTAAGTTCACGTAAAGTATTTTTATTAATAATAACAAACGTCCGTTCTGAACTATAAGTACATACATAGGCGTGTCCAGACCTTTGACGCAGAGGGTGCAAGCTCCCTTTAGCCTCCCCCTTTTTGAACAATTTTTGTTATTTTCAAATTCGTCATTATTATACTTAATATGAAAAAAAAGTTGTCCCTATTTCAGATAATGGATGTCAGTAGATAAAAAATTAAAATAAAATCATGTATAAATAATAAATATTATATTATATAATATATATGTGTCAGTTAAACAATTTTAAAATAATTCAAGTTCTAGTCACCGATGTGTATTGTTAAGGTTTTTTGAACTCTTCAATTATGTCTTCTGGATCTAATTTAGATACCAACTCCTGTTCAACAAATACTAACATCATTGACTCCAATTGACGCGGACACGATGATGATTTCGAAGTTGATCGTGGTCCGGTCGAAGTGTTTGGTTAGGATTGAGGTGATGAGAAAAACACAAAACAAACACTTTCTGAATGTCACTTATATGTATGAATGTATTATATTATTACGACCAAAATATATATATACATGTTGCGCCGCTCGGGCGATGAGTTTTTACGTCGGACGATATATTACCGGTCCGACGGTCCGATGATGGATCTCGAATCCTCTTTTCCGCCGACCGTTGTACATCTTACGCGACACAGTCCCCCCGTCCCGCCTTGCCGTTACCGGCTCGGTGGGAGAGTCAACCCGGTCGCGCTGCTTGCATCCCGTGGTGGTGGTTGGAGAAAAGATAGACCGGTCGCTATAGTGCTTGTACATTGTACTTGCTACTAATGCGGACCGCCTCACAATCGATATTGCGTCATACAACTTCTCAGCTTTGTCTTTAACAGATTTGAAAAAAGATCTCTCAAGAGCAACTTAAACACTGACATTTTTACAAAAAGAGTTAATATCTTATAAATATTCTGAAAACTATTACATAAATTATTAGTGCACAGATTATTTAACCACTGATAAATAGTTTTGCTAGTTTTACCAATTTAAGATTCTGGTAACGATTTTAACAACCTGCATTTTGCTTCAAGTTCACTGTCATTGAAGTTAAACTATTGGAAAGAAAAGTTAAGTCATGTTTATGCAGGTTAAACTGTAATAAACGTCCAATTGCACTCATTAGTAAAAGTGTTTTTTGACTAAAACGTTCTTCTAAAACTGTGTAGTACACAAAATATTTCATTTCTGTCATTTTGTCAGAGGTAAAATGTTGAGTATTGTTGCTGTCAATTCGACTAGACACTTTTCTTTGTTTTACATTTGGTATCTCTATTTTTTGTGGACTACAAATGTCCAAAACTTTGTCAAATAATGTTGAATAGTTATCTTCATCAGTTCTTAAGTCAGTTAATTATTTCTTTAGTGCTTCAACAATTGATACCACAGTTAAAAGGTCTGGTGATTGAAACTTAGCGCTTCAATTTGAATCAGAATAGGTTTTGAAACAGTTTAAATTGAAACTTTTTAGATTGTAGATAAGTCCATTTTGCTGCTACCAATTATCAAATAAATAATAATATCAAGTCTCAATAGAGTGGTTATGTACCTATATCTATTTAAAATCCAACGAACTGTGGTGGGTCCCAATCATGAACTAAGATATACTAAGGAATATCTTAGTTCCTGCCAGCTGAAATCGCAGGGAGTGCAGTCCCCGTGGACTCCACGTGGACACGCCTATGAGTACATACTCTCGTTGTCTCTCGTATTCGACTCCCTGACTTTGTCTATGACTTTCCTATTTATGCTAGCGGAATCACCTTGTTATGATGCCGTCCGTGCAATTTAAAGGATAACGCTATTTCTAGTCTTCACCTTTGATCTGTGCACACGCTTTCCTATTTTATG
This sequence comes from Sitobion miscanthi, assembly GCA_008086715.1. Classification (NCBI taxonomy): domain Eukaryota; kingdom Metazoa; phylum Arthropoda; class Insecta; order Hemiptera; family Aphididae; genus Sitobion; species Sitobion miscanthi. Next base: position 32,544,844 of record CM017801.1, read on the forward strand.
GTTGTAGCAAAGTTAAAGAATGTCAGTGAATTCAAATACATACTTATATCTATTATTTTACATACTAATAATGAGGATTATTACAGCAGTAATATAAATTAATAAAATAAAGAACGAAATATTTTCAAGTATGATAATGCGATTTGCCATAACGGATAAAGTACAAGTACAATAGTAGTATACACGGTCTTCGAAGACCTTGGTAGTATGGTACAAAATACAAATTGCCGGACACAACTACACAAGCACAAAACTCATAAACACCAACTACCAACAGCGCACCCTAGCGGGCCGATCTCATCTGTAGCGGAAATTGCGTATCCCTCCGCATGGGCGGCAGGCTGTTAATTGGTCACCTTATAAATCCACCTTGGATTTCTGTATTTGATAACCCTGGAAAGTATATTTGTCAATTATCTACTGTAATGAATATCATTAATTCACGCTGTTTTTTTTTTAGTGTTCATCAATTTATCTTGATATTACTAAATTTTTCCAATATATTATATTAACAATCTTTAAACACATTATGCTATTGGTTCATATTAGTCAGTACCAAATAATAATCATAAAATCTTTTAGCTAATTTTTTAATAATATTATTTCTATAGATCAGAGTTATAGTGAAAAAATTAACTTGAATGAAACGTCTCAACAAGACAACTTCAACATGTCTTGTTTAAACACATATTCAGTGAAGGATATATCAAATATTGTAAATTATAATATAGTTTCAGTTTTCAGATGAACCTGGTTCAGGCGCGTACTGGCCTACCGGGATACCGGGAAATTCCTGGTAAGCCCTCTTAAAAATTATAAGACCTGGGCCCCCTACCAAATAGGTACATGTAGTTTCAGTTAAATTCAGTAATTTTATTATTTATTAAAATAAATAATAATTATTTTAAAATCATTTTAATTGAATAATTATTGAACAATTGAAAAGAGAAAATTACATCAAGGACAAACAACGAATTTCGGGTTGGGGGCAGTTGTCCGAAAAATGATAAGGACCCGGACAGAAAGACGGCGGTATAAAATTATACGGCCAACATTAAATTTTTAAAAATTATATTATAAAATAATTTTTTTTGTCTGTGTGGTAACACTGTTTTGCTCAATGATAATTATTATATTTTATTTAATCTATATACCTAGTATATTATCCACGGGGACATCGGGCTGTAGGGTCCCCCGAATTTTTATTTCTAAAAATATACAATATGCAAATTTCATAAAAATTCCACAAAGGTATAGAATTATTGATAAATAAACCGCAAATAAATTAAATTTTTACTAATTAAAACAACGAGTTGATCAAAACCATCTAGCGTTGAATTTAGTCACATATATTAAAATTGTGTGATACTACACTTCTGTACTTGGCTATTGTTGAATTTATACATTATATATTATATCAATATAAATATTTAATGAAAGCCAAGTACAGGTCACAAACAAAAAAGCAAATATTGAAGCTACCCACTAGGGTGGTCCTTAATTTTAAACTTTCAAACTTTTTATTGAGCACCCCCCAATTTTGTTCATTGCTATAAGAAAATAATTTAGTTTTATACTTCTTATATATTCTGAAGAATTTACAATTGATATTAATATGTATGTATGTATGTTTTTGAAACTGCATTTAAAACAAATAACTGTTGTTGAACATAAAATTAATAACTTTACACCATATTCAACATAATATGTTACATCATATTGTATATCATTCAATTGTGTGTTTCTATAAGAGCGTCCCAATGCCATTATTATATAAAGGAAAACAAATGACACATAATATTATTTTATGAATAGTTAATCAAGAATAGTCAAAATTATTATGAGTTCTGTGTTACAAAGATTCACAAGTGGTGTCACGAACATACTATTTTTGGGCATTCAGGTTTTAAATATTTGTAAGTTTGGGTGGGTAGTAGGGTGGTCCTTATTTATAGGTGATGAAAAAAAAATTAAAGACTTCTTTTCAAGCACCCCCCAATTTTGGTTCATTGCTATAAGAAAATAATTTAGGCTAATTTGGTGATGATAACTCACCCCCTTCACGTGCCGCAAAAGGGTTGAAAAATGACTAACGATGGTAGTTTTCCTGTTTTTTGAATGTAAACCAAAAACTATAAAATCCACAAAAAACACATAAAACCTTAATTATAGAAAATTAAATTACCTAAAAAAATATTTCTATAACATTTCTTGTCAATCCTTTATTTTCCGAGAATTTGTTAAATAACCAAATTTTATATATATTTCGAAAATTTGATTTTTCTATGGTTATTTTAATATATTTGACGTATGGTTCAATTTACGACGAAGTCTTTTGTATAAAAAATGTTTAAAATATAATTTTCTAAAAATAAAGTCATAAGTAAAATTTGCATTAGACCAACAACTTTGTTTTTACAGTAGGATTTGTGAAATATTTTATTAAACAACTCTTTTCTACCACTACGAAGAACCAAATACAACATAATTATTTTATTCATAAGAAAAAGATTACTTTATAATAAAGTTTGATAAGTCAAACAAATTATTCTATACTTAAATATTTATTGTATAATAATTTCTTAAAACTATTTTTAAGTTTGAGATAAGACAGCACATAATATGTTCTTTTAGTTATACACATTAATGTTGTTGAGTATTAGATTAGATTATTTATTGTGGTTGATTGTCGTATAATTGAAACCATCATGTCACATTCACTGTTAATTCGTCTTTCTTTTCGTATCTATAGTATCATGCCTCGTCAAAAAATATTTATTGTTGGTGTTATGAAAAACCAAATACTCGGTAGTAAATTACCATCTAAAAAATACGTTTTAAGTGTTTTATTTTTTAATATGCGGATGGTAAAATTAACGCTACAGGAAAGTATTTCATTAGTTAATCATAGTAGTATCTTTTGGAAAAAAGCCCGAATACCAACTCGAGATCGATGTCATTGCTTAAAACAATTGAAAAAACTCTATGAAGAATTACGAAACCTCGAAAAAAGTAAAAATCGGAATAGTGAGTTATGTAGGCAAAGAGAGCATACTTTCGAAGAAAATTTAAATGATTTATTTGATATTGCGCATGCATTTGCTATGGTATGATAAAAATAAATGAAGATAAAAAATTTTTAAACTTTCAACGACAAAAAGGCCGCCCTGGGTGTATGTTTGGTACAGATGTAAAATTAGCCGGAATTGAAAAACGAAAATATAATCGTGTAAAAAAAAACATCGAAGTACAAGAAAAGCCGTGTTCGTCGAAATCTGAAGAAGGTATGTTAAATTATATTTATTTAATAATTTATTTAATATAATTCAGAATATACTTATTTTTTTATTTTTGATTTCAGTTGAATTGAATTCTACATTTAGTTCGGAAGAAGTAGAATCAATAACAGAGACTGAAAGTTCTAGTTCTCCAATCCCGTGTACATTGCAAATGAAAAGGGCACGATTAGAAATATTAACACCTCGACTTTCTGCTGTACTTGATAAATGTAAGATCAGCGATAGAGATGCTGTACATTTATTAACAGCCTGCGTGGAAGCAACTTCTCTAAATCCATTAGATTTTGTCATAAATCGAACTTCAATTCGGCTATTTCGTCAACGTTTTCGTGAGTTAAATGCTTTTAGAATAAAACCAAATTTTTTTGATTTAAATTTAAAATTTATTACTATACACTGGGATTCAAAAATTCTTCTCGATATAACTGGTAAAACAAAAGTCGATAGACTTCCTATTATTGCAACAGCTCCAAATACTGAACAACTTCTTGGTGTTCCCGAACTTTCTGCTGGAACCGGTTATGAAGTTTCATCTGCTGTGTACGATACTCTTGAAGATTGGTTACTTCTTGATAGTGTACAAGCATTTGTATTTGATACAACGGCATCTAATACTGGACGTTTAAATGGTGCTTGTGCTCTTTTAGAACATAAACTTGGACGTAATATTTTATACTTGGCTTGTAGACATCATGTTTTTGAAATTATTCTCCAAAGTGTATTCGTTGGATCTAAGTTTGCTCCATCTTCAGGCCCTGATATCCCATTATTTATAAGATTTAAAAATCAATGGAAAACAATTGATTTAACACAGTTTTCAAATTGGTCGATGGATGTTAAGACTAGTAATATTCTTAATGACGTAAGGCAACAAATATTAATATTTGCTCATGAAAAACTTAGAGACGATTTTCCTCGGGACGATTATAAAGAATTCCTTGAGTTAATAGTCATATTTTTAGGAGATGTTCCTCCGGGTGGTATCAAATTTCGGCAGCCAGGATCCTATCATTTGGCCAGATGGATAGCAAAAGGAATATATTGCCTAAAAATTATACTATTTCAGAAGCAATTTAAATTAAGTGTAGGAGAAAAAAAAGCCTTACAAACCATTTGCTGTTTTATTGTAAAATGCTATGCAGAATCGTGGTTTACTGCTCCAGATGCAGTGCAAGCACCACTTAATGATTTAATATTTATAAAAAAACTTAATTCTTATAAAAAAGACGGTAAAATTATTGCAGAAATAGCTTTAAATAAATTTTTAAACCATTTATGGTATCTTAATGATGAGTGCGCAGCTTTCAGTTTATTTGATGACAGAATTAATGTAAAACAAAAACGTAATATGGTTCAAAAAATATTGGAAGAAAACAAAGAAGAAGAAAAAGAAGTACAAAAGAAATTTTACCTTAAATCAGAAGAAGTTTCTAATTTTGTAAATAATGAGCTCCCAACATCATTACTCTCGGCTAAATCGATGATGATGTTTAAGAGATTTGGTTTATCTACTAACTTCTTAAAAATAGATCCATCTGAATGGAACACACAAAATGACTACATCCGAGATCAACAAATAATTAGGTCACTTAAGGTTGTAAATGATACAGCTGAACGTGGAGTGAAACTAATGGAAGAATTTAATGAAAAAATTACAAAAGATGAAGAACAAAAACAATTTTTATTGAAAGTTAGTAGTTTATATAAGTAATAAGTATTAGTAGGAAGTATTACTATAGTCATAACAAATTGTGCCTAAATATATGATTAATATTTTAATTATATTTTAAATAATTTCAGACTGTGCAAGATTATCGTCGTAAATACCCAGGAAATAGCAGAGAAAAGTTGAAAATGCCCTATACCTAATAATTCAATAATTAACTTAATCTCCAAATATTCATCTTAATAATATTTAATTACTATACAATAAATATTTAAGTATAGAATAATTTGTTTGACTTATCAAACTTTATTATAAAGTAATCTTTTTCTTATGAATAAAATAATTATGTTGTATTTGGTTCTTCGTAGTGGTAGAAAAGAGTTGTTTAATAAAATATTTCACAAATCCTACTGTAAAAACAAAGTTGTTGGTCTAATGCAAATTTTACTTATGACTTTATTTTTAGAAAATTATATTTTAAACATTTTTTATACAAAAGACTTCGTCGTAAATTGAACCATACGTCAAATATATTAAAATAACCATAGAAAAATCAAATTTTCGAAATATATATAAAATTTGGTTATTTAACAAATTCTCGGAAAATAAAGGATTGACAAGAAATGTTATAGAAATATTTTTTATAGGTAATTTAATTTTCTATAATTAAGGTTTTATGTGTTTTTTGTGGATTTTATAGTTTTTGGTTTACATTCAAAAAACAGGAAAACTACCATCGTTAGTCATTTTTCAACCCTTTTGCGGCACGTGAAGGGGGTGAGTTATCATCACCAAATTTAGCCTAAATTATTTTCTTATAGCAATGAACCAAAATTGGGGGGTGCTTGAAAAGAAGTCTTTAATTTTTTTTTCATCACCTATAAATAAGGACCACCCTACTACCCACCCAAACTTACAAATATTTAAAACCTGAATGCCCAAAAATAGTATGTTCGTGACACCACTTGTGAATCTTTGTAACACAGAACTCATAATAATTTTGACTATTCTTGATTAACTATTCATAAAATAATATTATGTGTCATTTGTTTTCCTTTATATAATAATGGCATTGGGACGCTCTTATAGAAACACACAATTGAATGATATACAATATGATGTAACATATTATGTTGAATATGGTGTAAAGTTATTAATTTTATGTTCAACAACAGTTATTTGTTTTAAATGCAGTTTCAAAAACATACATACATACATATTAATATCAATTGTAAATTCTTCAGAATATATAAGAAGTATAAAACTTAAAAATTGCATTTACTTGCCTAAATTCTATATATATATTAATATGTATAAGGTACATAGTTACATATATTTTTTTTTAATTATTAATATAAGACATTCCTAGCCATAGGCAATCTATATCTAGTGATATTTGACAGATAACGTATTAAGCTTTAGCAGATTAACGTGATAATTGAGAAAAAAAAATAAATATATTTTCATAAGTAGGTACTAAGGATAGTATTATCAATTGATAATTTTAGTTAACAGAAGTAACAGTGAGCTTATAATAATATACTAATATTTACATATTTGTATGATGCTTGTTTTTTTTTTTTAAAGAGTGGGAGTGGAGTTACATAAGATACAAACATAAGTAATGTATGTATAAATTATAAAACTAAGATCTTAAATTTGTATTAAAAAAATTATATAGCTGAAATTTTAAATTTAAAATATATTATAATATATACGTAGGCTGTCCGATAAATAAAGTACAAAGTTATTTTTAGCGTAAACAATGAACCATATCGGCCGGAAATTTCTAGAATTGATAATTTAGGTAACAAACGACATATTCTATGTGATATAACTATTATGGTTTAGTGTTCCGTCAGCTACGTAATTATAAACATGGAAAACCAGTATCTATGTTGCACAAAAGAAGAAGTCCGCGCCGTCATTCGGTTTTTTAATTTTCAAAATATTTCTCCGACTGAAATTCATCGAAAAATAACCGAAGTTTATGGCCCACAAGTAATGTCTCGAAAAAGTGTATCGGTTTGGTGTACAAAATTTAATTCAGGTCGAGAAAGTGTTGAAGATGAGGCAAGAAGTGGTCGACCAATAAGCACGTCCACCGCCGAAACCATTGATGCAGTCGAAAAACTGCTACGATCGGATAGACGACTCAAGATTAGGAAATGGCCACACATCTTGATCTCCCAAAGACTACTGTGCATGAAATTGTTCATGAGAAATTAAATTTTCGTAAGGTTTGTGCGCGCTGGGTACCGAAAATGCTTACAGCAGACCACAAAACCAAACGTATGCGGATATCCATAGAGCATTTGAATCGTGCTCGTAATGACGAAAGCTTCCTCGATCACCTCATTACAGGAGATGAGACATGGGTTCATTATTCTACCCCTTACAACAAACGAGACTCGATGACTTGGAAACATCCCGAATCGCCAGTTTCAAAAAAATTCAAACAAACAATTTCCTCAAAAAAAGTGATGGCTACTGTGTTTTGGGATGCACAAGGAATTTTACTGATTGAATTTTTATCAAAAAATGAAACAATAAATGCTGACCGATACATTGAAACGTTAAAAAAATTGAAAGAAAAAATTCGTTTCAAGAGAAGAGAACAATTACGCTCAGGAAATGTGAAACTGCTGCATGACAATGCAACCCCACATTCAGCCGGAAAAACCAAAGCTTGGCTGGAAAAATACAAGTGGGAAGTATTGGAACATCCACCATATAGTCCTGATCTGGCACCTTCGGATTTTTTTTTGTTTGGTCCGTTAAAAAAACACTTAGGAGGAACTCATTTTCAAAATGAGGAGGAGGTCATGAACGCAGTTACCGAGTACTTCGATGGAAAATGTGCTGCGTATTTCCAAGATGGCATTTTCAAATTACTCCATCGTTGGGAAAAATGCATCAATTTAAATGGTGACTATGTAGAAAAATAGAAAAATATGTCTAATTTATTGTGTAAAAATTTTAAAGTAATAAATTGATTTTTCATTATTCAGTATATTTTTGTACCTTATTTATCGGACAGCCTACGTATATATTTTTCGTCCAAGTTTATCCATGAATAGAAGCCAAAAAACATTCAAATATACATTAAATAGACAAAATATAACTTTAAGAAGTACGAAGTGAAAAATACATTGTTGAGTAGTAGAGATGGGACAAGTTTACTTTAATGAACTGATTTATATTTCAATTAAATGAACTGGTTCAAACTGTTCAGTCTAGAATTTTTTTCAAGAGTAAACCTAGAAGTTGAAGCTAGATGCCCATTTTGTTCATTACTCTTAAACCGCCTTCAATGGAAATAGTCTTTTCAGAAGAAGTTTTTCCAAATAAAATAATCTCCTAAATGGCTTGGGTACATGCATACACCAGTTACTGTATCTTGCTGACTAAAATTGAAAAAAAAAAACTAAATTAAATAAATTATTTTGAAAATTGTATTAATTTAAAGGCTCAATATCATATTAAAAGTCAATGTAGTAAAATAGTAACCAATCAACATTATTCATAGTCTCTACACATAATTTGTTCCAATATAACATGGGTGGCCACTAACCTCAACTTTAGGAGCCGCAAATTTATAAAGCTAATTTGAGGTGAGCCACATTGTAAAGCGATGTTTTTGAAATGAAGACACATTGAAAAATGAACTCAAATGAAGGAACGTTTATTTTTTACATTACATAAAACATTATTATTATTATTGACATAGTTATTAACATTATTATTGATTTGAAGGAACGTTTATTTTTTACACTACATAAAACATTATTATTGATTTATTTATAAGAAGTGCTTTTTCGAGTGTTCATTTTTCTGTGAGCTTTATGAAATCTGGCTGATAATTTGTAAGCGCTGTTCGCACAAGTTCACTTAAATGTTCATCAGTTAGTTCAGATCGGTATTTAGATTTAATGTATTTAAGCGTTGAGTACAATGATTCATACACACAAGTAGTGCCAAAGATTGAAATAAGTTTCATAGCACATATTTTTTTTTGTGGGTATTTTTCTTCTAGGATATTTTTTCAAAATTTTATGGTATAATACTAAAAGCTATGAATAAAAAAAAAAAAAAAAAATAATATATTCCAACTATTGATTAGTATTAGTAACAGGGCTCGGGACTTGATGCATTTTGCATATTTGTTCTGAAAATACACATATTATACTTGGATATTTTGGTATTTTTTTCTGAAAACGCATATTATTAAGATGTATAGGTTTATTCTGCATATTTTATCGATAATGCATAGATATTTCGACATTTTTATGTGCATATGTAAATGCATATTTTCAAGTTTTTAAGTACATTAAGTCCCGAGCCCTGGATATTAAAAAACCAAATTATCATTGTAATTTAATATTTTTGAAAAATTAAAACTGTAGTGTAACTAACTACGGAGATCAATTTTGGTTAGGTTAATAATCTGTTTTTTTATTTCTAAACAAGTTTTCTTAAAAAATGAGTACATTATATCATGATAACATTTGTCATATACATACCATTATTTTCATACAGAATTACTTACTGATAAACTGATTAATTAAAGTAAAAATTATTATGTAGTGGCCAGCTTTCTAAGTTTAATGGTCCAAAAAAAAATTTGCAAATTCATTTCGAATTTCTTGTGCTCTTATTGACCCTCTGCGTGCACCATCTTGATTTCCTGTTTCATGTAGATTATTAATTTGGTTTTCCTGAGCATTACTGTATAACATTTCTTGACAATAATCGAGATCACTCCGTCTTTTTCGCGCATCACATTATGTAAAATACAAGCGCACTTAATAATGTGTACAGCTTTGTCAGAACTAACTTCAATATCTTTTCCTAGTATTCGCCATTTGGCACGCAGTATACCAAATGCACATTCAATGCATTTTCTAGCAGCAGACAAACGTTTATTATAATTTTCTCTAAAGGCATTCAAATTACGACTTGGAAATGGTTTCATGAGAAACATTTTTAAAGGATATGCTCCATCGCCAATGAACACGTGAGGTAATTTAATCGTAGTTCCGGGTAATTCCTTATCGGGTGGTAAAAAGGTATTGGATTGTATATGTTGAAAAAGTGTCGATGCTTCCAACGTCCCTCCATCACTCTGCTTACCTATAGAACCAACTTCGATAAATATAAATTTTTTATCCGCATCTGCTACACCTTGAAGAACTAATGAAATATACTTCAAATAATTGAAATAGCTTGAACCACTATTTATGGGGCATTTGATTTGACAATGCTTGCCATCTATACATTCCTACATTAGCATAGGAAATTTTCCTTATCGTTTGTAGAAATCATCTGAAATTTTTACTAACTGGTCTTGATTCGGAACAGGCATAAAGTCTTCAACTAATTCTTCCCAGATTATTTTACAAGTCTCGTGTACAGTTTTACCTACTGTCGAAGCTCCCATTCTTGGTGTAACTGCCAAATTTAGAAAAGAAAGGCCAGTAGATAAATATCTAATGAATCCAACATGATTGTGTTTAATTTTTTTTGCAATTAAATTAATGTAAATAAAAATGTACATCTCCAGTTGTTTAAAAATAAACAAAATTGTTTTTTTTTTTTCTTACTAATTTTTAAATAATTATTTTAAAATTTTAAGTAAATTAAAATGTTATTCTTTTTTCTTTTTGTTTTTTGTTTATTACTTCTATTGTTTTTATTTTTATTTGTCTCCTACATTTTTACAATTTAAAAAATGAAGGCATTGGAAGTAAATTTTTTTAATCATTTTTGTACAATACCTCAGTCAATATCCGTATTTATAATAGAAAATTAATTACAATTTATAATAATACATTTTATTATTGCACGCTCAACAATTTTTAAAACTGTGTTTTTTTTTTTTTTTTTTTTTTAATCACTGCTTCCAGGGCCGTCTTTAACCTTTTGAGACCCTGGTCGTGGTAAATGGGGCCCTTACAAGACACCTTGGGCAGAACATATTCATTAAAACAGGTAAATAGCAAGGTGAAAGAAAAGAAAAAGTTCTAGATTAACTGTAAATTATTAATTATTATGTTTTTTAATTTCACATTACATACAGGTTGTAAATCAATAAATTTAAAAATATTATAAAAATAACCAGGAAATGTGTGAAATATTTCATTTTTATTGAAAAAATACCTTTCTAGATTTAAGATTGGCAAAATCGGGTCAATTACTTCTTTGAAGTCTATGTTTGTTGAGTCTATATCACATTCTATTGACATCACGACAAACTGTTCAATCTTTTCTTTTTTTCTTTTTTCTTCTTTTCTTTTTTCTTCTTTCTTTTTTTTTCTTCTTTTTCTTTTTTTTTCTTCTCTTTTTCTTTTTCTTTTTCTTTTTCTTTTTTAAGGTGAGGTATAAGAACCAGAAGGCAAGTAGAAAAACTCTATTATTTTTTTTTTTGTTTATATTCCTTTAAAAAAGAAAATTTTTTTTTTTTACACATATAAATCACAGGACGTTCTTTAGGGTTTCTTTTTAAGTTTATTTAGTATTTTTAATTGTTTTTCTTTTTTTTATTACGTGTCATATTTCGAGGGATACGGCATCAAAGAGCAAGGCGTTGAAGAGTCATAGATTTCTATTTTAGTTTTGTTTTTTTTTTAGGAGAAAGACAAAGTTAAAAAGACGTCAAAGGGGAGCGAGAGGCAAAGTTAAAATAAGTTATAATTGATGCGTTCGATTTATTATAAAATATAAGCCTTCTTATTATTTGATTTTGTGTTATATTTATTTATTTTTTTACTGACAAAAAAAACAAACATATACCTTAATTTCAGCAGACTCTGGCTAACTTTTCCTGATAGGATTTTCATTGATAGTTTGATTTTCCTTGCTTTTTTATACTAGTTTTTTGGTAATGTGAGTTTTATATTTAGTAGTCTTATGTAAACCTAATTCTTTTATGTCGTTTAATACTATTTTGGTCTTATTTCAAATTATAGTCGAAATGGAGTTTTGCTTCTGGAAACGTATCCTTATGGCAAAAAGAAGCTTCGTTTATAATGAGTATGTACTTGCACGTGTCCCAATAAACTAGTTTAGTTTTTAGGTTTAATATTAAGTTCAAAAGTTTTATATTATTCTTTTTTTGAGTTCTAGCCAAGAGAAGCAGGGCGGTCAAGAGTTCGCAAACCCGTAGACATATTTGTTTTATATAGAAAAAACTCACTATCAGAACTTCTAAACATTTAGGATCCAGCTACGCCATCAAGACTGAAAATATAAAAATTGCCTATTTAGGTTGCCTTTTTGTCTTCAAAAAGCAGTATTTTCTTTATTAAAGTGCGAGAATTAAAACAGTAAACACCTTCTTCTTAGGCTAGCAAGGGTAAATTTTTTAGTCCTCTTTAAATTGTTTAGGTTTTTTAAACGATAATGACGCTATTTCCATAATTCTTCTATAATTATTTTTGATATGTGTTATATGTCTTGTTACAGAACCAAGACAATTAAACTATAATACGTTTCTTTTTTCCTAGGATAGTTTTGTTTATGTATTGCTTGTTATTTATGTATTTTCTACATTAAGTATTTCTCTACTACAACTCGCAGAGAACACTTATTTGTTTCTTTATAGATTTTTACTAATTTTAAAAGTGACATTTGAGGTTAGGCTCTGTTTGAAATACTGCTTGTTTTCTTAATTTATTCTTGTACTATTTTCTTTTTCAAGCGAGGTGTCCCGAAGGAAAATAGAATAAAACACCATCCATAGATCCCGGAAACTTTTTTTTTTTGTTCTTATTTTTTAGAATGACGTATTCTCTTATCTAAGATTATTTACTTGGTAAGTACTTGTCAACAACTTAACATAAGACCTCGAAATTGATTTTATTTAGATTTTCATAGTAATATCTCTTTAAAAATTACTACTATGAACTAAAAAATTTGTTAATTTTTCTATAAGTTGTGTCTTTTCTTTTTGTTGTGATTTTCTTTTTTTTTGTTTTGAATCTGTTTTTTGTATGAGTTTTTTTTTAATTCCCCCCTCCTTTTTATCAAAGTTTATTCATTGCTAATTTTTTCCCCAGTTTTTTTAACAAAGAACTGAAATCGGAGTGCTTATTTTCCTCCAAGGTTGATTTCTCCAACAAGATGGAACAGGGGTAACCTGTTGTATTTTCAGGTAAAGCATAGTTATCATTGTGAAACCAGTAAAGTGCAATAGGTTATAAAAAAAAAAACTTTAGGTTTTGATTGTTTTTTTTTTTCGCATAGAGAAACATTGTTTGGTTTATTATAGTAGTCACTTTTGGTATCCTGTGCGTATGTGAAAGAAAGGCAATAAACGTTACGTACTTTTTCTAGTTATAAGAAATAGGACAGCGCTAGAATGGCAAATTTGGAAGTAAAATATATTTTAATACTTCTTTGATTTGCTTTTAATAGTATGTATATGTATTAGTATGTTTTTTTGTTGTTTATTTATGCGATATTGCTCTTATTTTGTGTATACATGATCCAGTTTTAATTTCTTGCGACAAATACAATTGATAGTTATTCTAGGGAAAAGGCTGAACGCAAAACATTAGTCTTTCGGTTGGTTTTTTCTTTTAGCTTCTTAGTATTGACAGTTTTTTTTTGTATTTTCTTGTGTTCGGATAACTTTTTTTTTTTCATGTTTAACTTTAATCTTTTTAATAAGTACTATTGTTTCTTTGTAATTCTTTATTCCTTAATCTTTTTGCAACTTATTGTTAATCTTTTTTACATCAAGATTCTTTCGAAATACCCTTTTTTGTTGTTTCAATAGGTCTTTATTATTTTTAGTGCTTTTTTTTTATTGCTGTCTTATTAAAATTACTCATAGAAAGCAGAAGCACGTTCAAAAATACAGAGACTGTACAGGAACCAGCTCTGTGGTAAAACGAGGAGAATATTATTTTGTTATTTTATTTATTATTTCTTTATTTTCTTTTTTTCTGTTCTCGGCTTCAACATCTGAGGTCATTAACCAGGGTTATTTGACGGTTCTTTTTACTACTTAAGTATGAGGAAGGTACGTTAGAAAACGTGTAGGTATATGTCGCGAGAATTTATAACTAAACCCAGGTGGTCACCAATCCGGGAATCAGCAACACCGACTGATGCTTGACCTCCGAACACGTTAGTGACTGAGGCTAACCATCACGCCATAACAATTTTACGGTGCTATATATATATTATATACTAAACAAACAGTAATATTTAATTATGATGTACATCTATATGTACAGTTCTAAATATTAAGTACGTTTAACCAGGATGCGTTTTATTGCAATTATATTAATATAGTTGCTAATGTTTTATTGGTTACAAAATAAACAAACAGCAATATTTGTCGACGCCACTGCAACAGCGTGGTCTCTGCAGTTAATATTATATACCGCAGTTACCGTGACTATGATGTATAGGTATACCAAGGAAAACGATAAAAGATATAAAACGACTCGTCGGTTTGTTGAAAAAAAAAGATCACATTTTTATTGTTGAAAAATTGTTATAAAATTATCTTAAAAACTACGTGTGTGGCCGGAAGACTTGGAAGGCGTTGTCGGGAGAGAGTGTTCAGTAGTGGTAAACTGCGGGGTAGGCGGTCTTGTAAGCTGGGTAGTATGCCTTTGCCTCGTATTTGCCTGGCCAGTACTTGCCGTCATCTTGAGCGTAAGCGTAGCTCGGGTAAGAGGCGTAAGCGGTCGGGTATGCGGCTGGGTACGAGTACGAGTATGGGTAAGCCGATGGGTAAGCTGAGTACGCGTACGGGTAGACTGGGGAGGAGTAGGCCAAAGCTGCTGTAAGAATAAAAAAAAAACGTAAAAATTATTATTTAAAACGATCGATGTTGAAACACAGCAAGGTAAGTTCTGTAATTAAAATATTGTAATAATAATTTATACTTACGGGCAGCGATGTAAGCGTGTTTCTTCACTCTGGCGGCTTCAGCGCCAACTTGTTCTTCGGTTTTTGGTGCTTCTTCGGCGACAGCAGAGTACACGCTGAGGGCGACCAAGGCGACGAATATCTGTGAAAAAAAATTTGAGATTAAAGACGATCGATTTTGTTGCGACGACACCTATAAATATCGTATTATATATTATTCGGTCGACTGCGGACTATAAATTTACGCGCATCTACAACGGTTTTCAACTAACCCGTTTTCAGAGTATACCCACACGATATTATATGCCTGTGAATCGCTGCTCAATTGTCGAGGGTCCGATCTGGAGGCGATGAGTTCTTATACGGATGAAAAAATAATGGATTTGGGCAATTAATTCCAAGAGTTTCATTTGCTCCTAGATTTAAGAAAACTTGGCTTGCCAGACACGTATCGTAGTATCATATATATATATATATATATGTTGGTACCTACGCTGTGGCACGGGCGTTTTATTATATTATATACGAAAAGTCATACATTTTTCAATTAAAGCTTCGGTATAATAATATATACATGAGGTACACGTTTTCTCGACAATC
Source organism: Sitobion miscanthi (assembly GCA_008086715.1). NCBI lineage: Eukaryota > Metazoa > Arthropoda > Insecta > Hemiptera > Aphididae > Sitobion > Sitobion miscanthi. The sequence goes on from CM017801.1 coordinate 32,560,294, forward strand.
GTATTGTATATTATCATCCGCGAGCGAACTCTATACCTACATCGAATTATAAACACTGTCGAATCGTTTTCGAAATCGTCGGGTAGGTAAACATATAGTTTGGTATCGAATTAGTATGATATAATATAATAGTATCACCGCGGTCTGATACCTACATCGTTGTGGTAACCTACGGTGCTGTTATCGCAGAGGGACTGTCTAATATTTTCCGTAAACATCGAACGATCGTCGCCGTGCAGACACAGTACGATCGTTCCAACCCACCAAAGCGATCTGGTCAACCCCGAAAATCTTACGAAGAATACGCGGACATATAGTAATTGAAACCATATACATGATATAATAAAATATTATATTATCGCCCTTGACGCGGATTTTTCGATGATATAGATACCGATCGATAATAATCGTGTGACGAGCGACGAGACGCGTGGAACGAATCGGTTGTATACAACTCGGATATTGTATATGGTTTTGAACATGAACGGTTAATGTGCGAACGACGATATTTTATGAAGCCTGCGGAATTATGAAATAAAATTCAACTTACCAGATACTTGAAAGATGCCATTTTTGTTTTGGTGATTTTTTCTTGGCTTGTCTACGACTGATCTGCAAACTTCAACCTGTGGTCGTCGATGTGTACTCGGGATGTGGTGTGATGCCAACGTCGGTCGTCGCGGTCCTTATATATGCGCGAGTCCCGATGGACGTATACCATAGCCAATACCCCTACCCATCGGCCGTCGGCGCAAGGGCGTTGCCTGTTGTCCTATGCTCGCTGTCGGTCCGAAAGGCCAAGATCCGGATCGAGCAGAAGAGCGGCAGAAGTAATGATGACCTTGGTGATCATGGCGGTCGGGGGGAATATGCGACAACAATAACACCAAAACGGTGGAAAAAAAATATAGTTATAATATTATTTTATATAAAGTATAATATCGCGTATATACGAGGTATCGTATAGGTAGGTATTAAACATCTAAGATCGTGAAGTCCCCCCATTAGGCGTTGCCGGACGTATTATACGTGGACGTATCGGGACGTGGGCATTATAATAACATTATATCAATATCGACGATGTACGCAATATACGCGGTTCGTTGGGTGCAGAATCCAGAATCTTGTAGCACCTCATTACAATATTATTATTATATTATAATTATTATTTTCATAATATATACCATGCACGGTATAACGCGTATAGTTTGACATTGCAATGTAGTAAATCGAGTACGTCATAGGCGTACATAGACTTCAATAATTTCTAGTCGAACCTGGAACAATCAATGCCCTAATAGGTACTTGGACAGCGTACCTTTTTTTTTTTAAACGCATCAACAAGATTCATTCTAATTGTAAATTAATAACTACTGTGTCATCGATATAAAATTAATAATACTAATGTCTCATAATAGCTGGTTTACTTGTGTGCAGTGCATATCAAAAATGTAAATATATATTATTAAACACTAAATAGTAAACAGTATTCACATAGGTATACCGATAAGATTATTGAGGGGACAGTTCGCAGTCTTTCATTTGAAAGCTGCTTATTGCAAAGGTATGCGGTTTTTCTGTGGAGCTATGCATTCTGGACCTGGTGCGGGTCCACTTATCTCAATATTAAATGAACGCAATATGTCATAGATTGTTTAATCAGCTATTAATATATTTACTGTACACAATGGTTTTATTACACGAATAAAATTGGTGTCATTATGGTTAGGTTAGGTTAAGACAATTTCCAGTGTGCACGCCTATACGGCCGTAGGTACACTAATATACTATGTATTACTATAATATATAGTATAATAGTAATTTCTGTGCACGCGACGAGCCTTCCACCCGAAGACGATCTTTGGGTGCTGGCGAATAGTTTGGCAACACGAGATAATGATAATAATATATTATATTCGAGGGACATATAATCGCCACCCTCACGAAGAATTTCGGAAAATGTGCATCGCCCCGTCTCGCACGTTTGATGATCGCACGCGTGAAGTCCGATTCGGCGAGAGATGAAACGATACAGAATAATCCTATTATATATAATTCCAATATGTGCGTACATGTTAATAAATCGGTTTCGGCAAAGATATATTAGTATTATTATTATTATTATTATTATTATTATTATTATCATGGCGTCGTCGTGTACCATAGAGCAGCGCAATGTTTTCCACAATTTTCCGGTTTTTTTTCCAGCACGATAAGACATTCAACATTTTTGTATAAATGATGTTGGATGTAAATCGATCACAGTATAATATAATATTGCTATTGTGTCGTAATCATGCAGTTATTATTATATATTACGTGACCTTAAAATCGGCACCGTTGATTCTTTTACAGTACCTATCACATTAATAAGTGCAATTTTGCGATTGTACAGCTAATGATGTTATAAGAGATAGACCATTACGACTGACATTGAATTTTTAAATATATTTTGTCGATGGCTTGTTTTGAGTCGAGCGTTTGACGTACGCCGTACAGCTATAGACATTTTCTTCTGTGTAAGGTATTATTGAACAAAGTTCTTGAATCGTGAAAATCGTGTTTAAAATTGTTGAAGTTTAGTTAACCTTACATAATAAGAAATAAATATAATTGTTCAAATAATATTACATTAACCATCCAAATTTAAGAACAGGCAGGTACTTATTAGTTATTTAAGTTATTTAAGCAGGTATTCTACTATAAAGTTATTATATTTCACCAAGGTAGACATTTCAAGTTTTTCGAGTATTGTTATATGTTACACACGTTATTACTTATTATACAACTTTAAATTGTTGGACATTTTACTTTACTTTAATTATAATTTTATAAAAAGTATTGTTCCTTAAAAAAACAAAAGGTATAATCTAAATTGTACTCAAAATTTGCAAATTTAAAGACCACGATGGTAGTTAAATGTTTTAAATACTTATTGTTACATAAATTATTATAATATTATTAAAAGTTAATTAATTTTTATATTAATGAAATATTTCTACAATAGTTAATTAATTAAATTAATGTAAATAATAAAAATATTGCTTGAAGTTCAAATAGTATTCGTAAGTTATAACTAAAGTGCGAATTTGTATGCATTTGCATATTATTTATTTTGGTTGATCGTATGATATACTAAATAA